>CM040238.1:149789831-149910942 GCA_022545495.1 Chrysanthemum lavandulifolium | reverse complement strand
ACTTTTCATCCGGGGTGACCAAGTGGAGATTGCTCGGTTTATAAAAGAGATGGTTAAACCGACTTAGAAAAGTACCATCAAGAAGCAAAACAATACTTAGTGACTCATCCGGAAAATAGTTGGCTCTTCTTATAGATGGAAAATGCTTAATGTATGCTCTAGACCAGTGTAGAGGTCGACTTTGCTTAGTTTGAGCTTGAGCGTAGCTTGGTTTAATACTGTCGTGTTTCTCCCTTACAAAAGCGCTTGAGTCGCTGAAGTGCAGTCGGAGAAAAGGAGCAAACAACATAACGCTAAGTATTGGTGATGATACAAATGATGTTGGAATAATTCAAGCGACAATAGAATTATGTATTGGTTTCATTTTGAGAGATATTAAGTGGAAGACCCTTTTACGGTAAAAATGTTGTGTGTCTGTTGGACCTAATTCTTGATCTTCTAGGAGCGTCATGATATGAAAATATAGCTAAGGTTGGTATAAATTGCCATTTATGAAATGATGAGTATATCTGAGTTTGTTTGTGATCTTTTTTGCATGTGAATGTTGCTTGCGATGCAAAGCAAATTGCAAATGAGAAGGCAGTGATACTTAAGCATTTTGAGGAAGAAAAAACCAATTCCTTCCAGGCGGGCTTCAAAAACTAGGAATTGTTCAATTTAGAAGAGGTGCTACTACTAGCAATAGAAAAGTTACACAAGATACCTCGTTACCTCGGTCACTGAAACCATGGCCATGACAGTCCCAATTACAGTGTATGGAGTTCAACTTATATATTTATGTATTTACTACATGCTTGGATAAGCAGTTATCAATACTAAATAAAATGATATTTAAAACAACTATATTTAGGGTCCTTTTGAATTTCTTGAATTGGGTGGCTCTTGGCTTTAATATTGTGTATGTTAAAATCGGGTTAGAATACTCCCACTAAGGAATTTAGTTTGACTCGTTCTATGTTGAATGACTTAAGACTTGAGTATGTCGTTTCTATTGAAGCCATGGAAGAAGAGTTGAAAGAGCATCACGGTATACTAAGACAAAGTGAACTAAGATGAAAGGAAAGGCGAAAAGGATCTTTGATCGAGCTTCATTGTCAATCGCGCATCACAAGTAGTTGAGCTTTATATTAGCACAAAAGAATCGATCGAGAGAGAAGAATACAAGAAGAATGCCTCAACGAGTGTCAACCCTCATTATTTTCATTGTATAAATATTTTACGATGTTTGTAATTCATTAACCATTACTTAATTTATTTATTGGACACTTTTCAGTCATTTTTACCACCTTTTTCCACTATAGTAAAATATGTCAAAGATAATTATAAGTCATGCTCAGCCATCAATTATAGTTGTAAATTGTTTAATTTAAATTTTAATTACTTTTTAGTATATATTTGTTCTACTAAAACCTAAAAATAAAACCCCATAGTCATACCCTTCCATCGGACGGGTTTTGACACTAGTGTATATATATATATATATATATGGGTGATATATGTAATTAAATGAGTTTAAATAAGATTTAAACTTAGTAAATGCATAAATGTGCATAATAAATGCATAAAACACATAAGTAAATGTATGAAGGATTTTTAGAAAGATTAAGAACAATATAACCTAACGATTCCTCTAAAATGATATATAACTAATATATAACCCGTAAAAGATCGAATAACACTTGAAACTATCAAAACTACTTTTCTTCTTGCTTTTTCACCTTGGCGAATGTTTGAGGTTGTAGAAATTCTCATTCTTTTGTAAGTGTAAAAAAGAATGAAGCTAGTTCTTAATTTATACAAAAATATCTAAGAAATATAATAAAATAACAATTAAATAATATGTAATAAATGCAAAATTGGTCAGATGAAGTAACCAAGGGGAGGGTCGGCCGAAATCAAGAAGGTATGGGGAGTTGGTGATTTTTTCTAGATTTTATGTAAGAAGTGTAAGTAAATGTTGGTAAATATCTTAGATATTTATAATTTATAATGTATTTAGATATTAAGTTAGCTAGAAATAAATTTTAGTGAAACAAAATAGAGTGAAATAAACTTGTAAAAGTTATGGAAATGTATTTTGTATAAGTATAGTGTTTAAAATAAGTATTGTTTATAATTACTTAAATTATCGTTACTATATATATATATATATATATATATATATATATATATATATATATATATATATATATATATATATATATATATATATATATATATATATATATATATATATATATATAATAAATGGATTCAAAATACAAGGTAAAATAATATTTGAATTTTGTAACATTGTATTGAGTGTAAAAATATATTAGAATCGGTGTTGGGAGTATTGGGTATATTGTTCATGCATAAAAATCGTGTTAAAAGCGTTTATTTATTTAATAAATATAAATAAATAAAATGCAAACACATATGAAGACCTAAAATAAAAATGATGTTCTTGACAATATATGATTACTCTAGTCTATTAGTTGTGCATAAAATGATGTTTCTTGGTTCTGCGATTTAACTACATAAGTTATCGTAAATAATACTCGTAAAATTTGACTTACGAAAAAGCTGTGAATAGTGAAAACTACGAGAATGAATAGTAACTTTTAGGAATGAATACTAAATTTTAGAGTTAAATAATAACTGAAATTATGGTTTGTCACGATTTCCACCAAAAAGAATTGATCCCTAAATTCGAGTTCATGTTTGGAGGTTTGGAGGTGGTGTTGGTGAAAAGGTATGGGAGTACTTGTGTGAATTTGGTCTTCTCATTCGCAAGTGAACTCGGGACCTCTTGAGAATTCAGTTGAGTTTCATGATAGTAATTCGACTTCGATTCAAATGTTTTGACCTCGCGATTCTATGATTTTTCAGAGTTCTTCACACAAAGTTAAGCTTGTCGCGGCGTTGGATTTCTTCAATGGAATGACGAGTGATTCGTCGAATAAGCATTTCTTGAGATTTGAAACATGAAACGTGTTGTGTACACTTCTTTGAGCTCGGCGGAAGCTCAAGTCTGTAGCATGTTTGGCCTGCTCTAACGAGATCTTAAATGATCCTATTTATCGCGAGTTGATTTCCTCGTTTCCGACAAATACGTCTTTTCATGGCGAAAACTTTAACATAATCATGTCTCTAATTTAGAGGTTTACACTTCACATCAACGTAACTCTGCAGCCGATCACGTGCGGCACGCATGACCTATTGACTTGGGCGTTGTTCCAAGCCACGATGCATAATAACGGTCGATGTAAATGGAATGAACAAGGAAGCATTACTAATAGCCAAAAGAAGTAGATGTCAATGCAAATGAAAGGGTGATAGTCACAAGAAATAGATTACTGATTACAAATGAAAGAACTATCAAATCATAAGAATAACAAAGGAATCATGTTAAGTATAATATTTTAAGAACATAGAAGGCTAACAAGGAAAGGTTCAGAAGCGAAAAAGATCAACAATGGTAAATCAAAGAACATTAAATCTTGGTATGAGCCAAGAATATTTAAAAGAAAGATTAGATGTATCTGCAAATAAAAAGAAAATTGCTATTGAAAATGAAAAGATAAATGAATCACAACAATAGTAAATAGCATTAAATGTCAAAACAAAGAATGCTTGAAAGAAGATTAGAACTCTGACGGAGAAGCAAAACACGATTGATTTCACATAGCGAAAGGGTTCATGAATCATAAAAAAAATAGTAAATGAGTTTAGATGTCAAGAACAAATAATGCTTTAAAGACGGGTTTGACATCAAATCGAACAAATAAACAAATGAATGAATGTGTAAAGAAAGACCAATAATCCAAATAAGCATGAAATAGAGGAACCATAAATCATTACGATAGTAAAAGAATGGATAGAGAATATCAACACAAATAATTAATTAAGCGAGAGAACCAAAGTGTCAAAATGAAAATCAATAGGGGTAAATCTTTGAAAGACGAGGTGCGAATGAAGGGAACAATAAATGAGACCAACAATAAGCATCCCATTTGCTAAATGAGAATAAGCAGCGAGCATCAATAAGCGAGAAAAGCATTTCCATTTCGAATGCTAAATAAGAACAACAATAAATACAAAAGACAATAAGCTTTACGAATGTTGATTGAGGAGTAGCGAGAGCAAACAATAAATGAGAAAAGACAATAAGTGTCATGATTGTGAACAAGTAATAAGAGAAAAGTCAATAAGTATCACAAATATTGATTGGGAAGGATATAATATTCATACTCGTTATCTCGGGCTTTACTGCGGTATAACGAGACTATAGGTTGATCGTCAAGGCTTGTTTCCACTGGTGTGTGATGTTTCTCATGATCGCCATCGTGTCACCATAATATGATGGAGTGGTGAATGTATTTTCTAGTGATAGATTAGTCGGTGGGAGGATGTGCTAAGTTTTATATTCTTCGTATTCGAAGGGTCTTCTTTGGGTGGCGATCTTGTTCGGTTTTGGCTTATAGTCTTGACCTGAATATTCGTCTCACTTGTAGGGCATTAGTAAGTAGGTCGGTGATGTGGGTGTGAGCGGTGGTGAAAAGTTCTTCTATCTTGTTGAAATCGAAATTAGTATTACGTGGGTAAAATTCTTGTCGAGCTCCGTCGTTACATTCCTAGCGGCGTGATTCTTCAAAACATAAAGTGAGGATGAATGAGATGTTATAAATTCGTGTCCCAAAATTAGGTGTTCCAAAAGTATGGTGTTACAAAAACATGGGACGAGTGTTCAAATTAGTCTCCATAGGCGGTTAGTAAGGTGTCCAAGGAAAATCGTGATGTAGAGTTTTATGTAAAATGCGGATCGTGTGTATGGTTGATATCGTGAATCGGGAGGCGGGGATGATGGAAGAACATCATCTCCATGGTTAGAAGAGAGAGTAGAGAGAGAGGAAACTATGTGTTTTATTAATAAGATGAAAGTGAAAATGCATACACTAAGTCTCACCCTCCTAGTGAAGTCTATGAAGGCTTATATAGTGAAGCATACACATCACTTACAATAATGACGGCGCTAGTACATGTGTTAGGCAAACATGATAACTAATGTAATCTCGTAAATATCGTTCCATTTACGTGTCTGGTGATCCTAACAATCTTCCCACAATAGGACGATATAAGGGATTACTTACAACATTTCATACAAGTACAAATATAAATAAAGAAAGATCTTCATACGCTTTTCAAATGCTAAGGATGACGGCGGTTGACGCTCTTTGTCTTCATCAGGTACCTCGACTTGAGAATTTTTTTTCTTCACTTGTAGGCAAATGATGTAATATGCATGAATTGGATTAACTTTCCCCCAATTCATGTTGCATGTCTTTAGCAGTTTCTCCGTACACTTCTTTTGGCAAAGTTTCGAATCGACTTCCCCCAAACCGACAACCGTCTTCTGCAGATTTGAAACTTTGATGTAGTAGACATGTCTTCTAACTTTTGAAGTTTTCGGTGTGTAGCTGGAATTTGTAGATGAGCGATAAGAACTACACCAAGCAACTGGTCATTTGTCACGTAATCACGGTTGTACATAATGCGGAGAATCCGTTCGGGGGTAACATGCAAGAAATCAACAAGATCTTCTCACGTATGTAGGCGCTTCACACCAAACAAATCATGAAAGACAGTGAAATAAAACAACTTCCCACGATTGTTATGCGGTCTATCATAATAATAATCATTTGTGAATATGCAAATAATCAATAAAATGACCATGTTTGAGGCATCATAATGCGGTTAAAACATCATATGTAGGTAACTTCACACAAAATAACCACCGTGAAAATTGAGACGATAACAGGAAACTTTGAACCATAGATTGTCTCATTTTTTCGCTTGATTGCGAAAACTCATGAAGGAAAGTTTTTAAATAAGGCAAAGACAACGAACATCCACTCTCTTCTCTGTTGTTTTCGATGAATCGAAACATACACCATATGTTGATGATAAATTTAGAAACGGTAACCACGTATGTCGGGTAATCGAACAAGTGTGAAGTACCAAAAATATCTCATGAGAATCAAGCTGGCGATAAAGCTTCTACTTGTTATACTCCTCAACTAATTCTTTACGAGCCCATTATCATTCGGACGCTCTTTGTAGTAACTCACGATGGAAAACCCAGTATGGCGAACTTGAGAGGAAGTAAAATAACCGAACTTGTGATTTAAGCTTGCACTAATGACGCGAAGAACCAATAAGAATTTCAATAAAGGTAGAATCATATACCGTCTACCATCCTTAAATGTATATGAACTTCTCTCGAATTATCCACAACTTTTTGTGACACTTGAGCACTACAACGTAACTCCTTTAAAGTGATAGCTATCTGCTGTGAGCACAACAATGTAACTCCTTACATCAGGTATAACTAGACAACTCAAGTGTTTGTCATTCGTAACGGTTAAAAGCTCGAACAAGGATCTCGAAGAATCATGCATCCAACCAACCCCGATATCTTCAAGATATTAAGTATACACACCCGTGATATCCCAGTTCAACCTCAAATAAATAATAATGAATTCACACCGTAGTCATATCTTGCGGTTAAATGCCCAATTCTAGCCTTTCGACGGCTTGATGAACTTTGATAATGGTTTATTCCCTGATCTTGTCAAAAATTTCACCTCGTGAAAATTTGGTCACTTTTAATATTTCGAACCCTAATTATAACTATTTACCAAATCACTGAACCTACAATTTAGCCACAACTAAGATTATAAAAAATTTCAGCATAATATGTAGGCTTGATAAAAATTTCGGCCTAACAATACGCGTAATAAGTAATTATCACCACCCATATCATAATAGACTTATAGTTTAAACCAAGCCCGTTCAAGATCCAACAACAACCCATCATATCATGTAGTGTCACATAGGACCAACTCCAAATTATGCTAATAATCCCGTTTATAAAAGTAACCCTAACACATTTGAGAAACCTAATCGTTATCACACACATAAAAATTATCCGCCCCCATCGTAACTTCTCTCACATATAAAAAGAAAACCACCCCTCATCTCCTTTTGATTACTCTACAGCATCATGATTGTGTTACAAAGGTAGGTTTATGTGTCGTGTTTTGATAATAACGAACAAAAGGACATATGGAAACCATATGGTTTTTATATGATCCTTTAAAGATTCGTACATTACAAGAAGTTTAACTTCAACGAAAATGGATCGGTGATGATTTGGTTTTCTCGACTATTAATTGTTTAACTATTTAGAAATCTCATAAGAGATACGAGAAAAACCATTCTGAGATCTTCATTACTATTGTTACTCTTTTAAGCTTTTAATACCCTTTAAGATCTGTGATGAGTATTCATTCTTTCGTGTTGTTGGCCTTGGGTCTTGTTTAACGTTATGTAACATATGAAAACAAAATAAAACTGAGATCAATGATTATTTTTATGTGTTTGAGTCAAGATGTGTCGGATATGTGATGAATTTGTTTGAGTAATCTGAGATAGGATATAAGGCAGTTGAGGTTGTAAGACCAGTTCATTATTGTTGTTTTAGATACGGTATAGGACTATGGTGGGAATGGGATTATATTAATTTGTACCATTCTTCCTCTTCTCCTTTTTCTTATTTTTTTCGACTTTGATAATGGACCAAGGATGATCTATGATAGATCTGAGGTTGAATGACATATGATGTAAATAAAAAAACTGAACTCTGAGTAGTTTGCATTTGGTATATAGTAAACTGGTCTCTCTTCATCTTCATTTCAGTCTTTTGGTCTTGTTCGTAAGGTTTCTTATTCGTAAAACCAGACCTTGTTCGTAATATCTTACTCGTAACATCCTTGTTCGTAAACCCTTGTTCGTAAAAAGCTTATTCGTAAGCTTACGAATAAGCTTACTCGTAAAGCTTATTTGCAACCTTATTCGTAAGATTAGGTTCTTACGAATTTCTTTCCTAGAAATTCGTAAACATGTCTGAAGATAGCTGTAAATTCGTAAGAAAAGGATTTTGACTTTTGTTGACCACGTTTCTAATGACTAGTCCGACCATAAAATCCGACCATGAATTCAGAAATGACCACCGAAAAGTAGAAAAACAAGACCAAATATGTATAAAGTTTGTCAATACCAAGAAAGACTACTAATAACAGTTTAAGGCCCATGGTAAAACAAATATCATACACATTTAGAAACTGTTAAACCAAAAAATAGTAGAAACAATAAAAAACTGGTAAAACGGCTCCAAACATGAAACAAATCCAAAAAAAAAATATGATTTTTAACAAGATAACAAGACCACAAAAATCAACCAATGATAAAAACCTTGGCTCCGATACCACTTGTAGGATCATGTGTATGGTTGATATCGTGAATCGGGAGGTCCGGGATGATGGAAGAACATCATCTCCATGGTTAGAGAGAGAGAGAGAGTAGAGAGAGAAGGGAAACTATGTGTTTTATTAATAAGATGAAAGGGAAAATTACACACTAAGTCTCACCCTCCTAGTGAAGTCTAGGAGGGCTTATATAGCCAAACATACACACCACTTTACAATAATGACGCTTCTAGTACCTGTGTATTAAGCTAACATGATAACTAATATAATCCCGTAAATATCGTTCCATTTACGTATTAGGAGCGATCCCAACATAAAACGATGTTATGTACTGTTATGAAAAGTTTTTAGAGACCACTGTATCTCCCACCGTGTCTTGGAAATAATGAGGCAATTGTGTCAATTACAATGTCTTAGAAAAGTTATAAGGGCTATCAAAATGTATGAACATGTATGACGGTTTAGGGACTTAGTGTGTGGATAATGTCTAGCACGATGAGCTGGTGGTGAAACAGGGGGAGTGGGAGCAACTTCACTCCCTCGAGGGCTCCGTCTCTGCATCTGATGCATCCTCCGGTGAACCCGACATGTGGTCAGATGGTGGTATCGGTACAGTGGTGGATAACAGTGCGTCCTCGATATCCGAGTCCTAAGAATGGTAATGGGATGGGTGAAGGAAGAAATGTCTTTGTAACAACCCGGTATGAAAATGAATGTAAATAACCCGTGTAAGGTAAGTAAGTAAAAGCATGTATAGTAAGTGTGCACATGGACTGTTATGGTGAAATGTCATAAGACAGTGGTTATGGTCTAGGCCTAAAATGCAACCTAGTTCTCTATAACCTTGGCTCTGATACCAATATGTCATACCCCAAAATGGGTTGCAACAGAATGGTAACCGGAGTGCGACGTTCATGGTACAAAGTTATAGTTATATTGAACGACCTACGTGAGTCGTTTAAAAAAGCTTCGTTTGATTCATTTAAACATAACAGAGTTTACAAAAGAAAGGTACCAAATGTATTTCCCAAAAGTAATGCTAAAAAAGTTTTTGGTACGAATTAGACGAATAAGTAATGCAGGAAATCTCCGTGTGACACAATTGCAACAGTGACTCGAATACTCATGCACCATGTAATGTGAGTCAATAATATTGTACCTGAGAATACTTGCTAAAAGTGTCAACTAAAAATTTGGTGAGTTCATAGGTTTAAGTAATAGAATCATTCATTCGAACCACAAGGTTTAGTATCTAGCCACAAAAGATACATATATTGTCCTAAGCCCGTGAACCAAAACCCAACGTAATAAGTATACAATCAAGCACAATTTATGCCCTCATAGAGTTGTGATTCTCTGTCTTCCATAGTTAATTTCGAACGAGAGAAGCATCTTGACATTATCCCATACCGCCTTTGCGTGTTGTGGTTGATCAACTTGTAGATGTCTTTGGGAGACCTTGAAGAACAATGTTAAGCCACGATATCGACATCGAATCTCTTTTCTCCTTATCGCCAAGCTCATCATACATCTTTGGTCCATCCATTCGTAATCGAGTTCCATCTTCAAGAAGATCAAGTACATCTCTAGTCGCCTCAACTCGAACGGTCCTTCATCAATGGATTTGAGAATGTTGACACCATTTTCCTTTTGATTCGTTGAGCCCAAGAATCGTACAGCATGGGTGGACGTAGATCTCGACCCACCGCTTGAACATAAGTGGAGATGATAGTAACAGTTCACTAAAATGTGAGGACTTTATGGCTAATCTCGTAGTCGCTTAGGCAATATGTAAGGTATTTTGTATTTATGTCCGAATGTTAAAACAAACATGGTATTCTCTAAGTCGCTAGCCCATGAAGCAAGTTCGAAGAAAGAAATGTAGTCGCTGAGAAACCACATAAACATCACTTTTCAATCCAAAACAACCCAACCAAGATGATTCCAAATGATGCACAAACCACTAAACTTTTTCAAACTCAAAACCACTAGAAATCCAAAGATGATATGATAACCATGGCTCTTGATACCAATTGTAAGATATTGTTTTCACATACACATCAAACCATAACAACAAGGTGGCGAATAGTGGAATTCTAGAGAGAAAGTTAGAGGTTTAGGGAAATGAGAGAAAAGAAAATTCTTATTATGCTACCTTGGAAGGTAGAGTATTTATAGTCTTACATAAATCGATCGGGTCATGGATGAGTAAAGCTCGTCCTCCACGGTGTTACTTAACTAAATACTACATAACTAAAAAGAACTAATCCGAGCTTCCTAACGATTACATATGCTTGAGGTGACCCTTTAATACACGGAATTTCTATTCCTAATGACTAAAATGTGAGGACTTTATGGCTAATCTCGCATTTAGGCAATATGTAAGGTATTTTGTATTTATGTCCTAATGTTAAAACAAACATGGTATTCTCACCCCAAAAGTATTTCAATATGAGTAATAAATCAAGTAAAAGTGGGGCTATGAAACTCACATGAATAAACTGGTATATGATACTAGCAAAATGGTGCACTGGAATGAGGCTCGGTAATCCAACCGCAACCTAATATTAATGATATGATTTTGGTCATGAAATGATGTCATGTATGCAATTTATGAAAGTTATATCACCCATACATGTTTGTTTGCAAGTTTATTTATAAAAATAGCGTCACTTCGTTATTTTTTCTCAATAGTCAAAATATACCATTTTTAAATTTTTAGCAAGTATATATCATAATTACAATATGAATGTTTCGGTATAATATAATTAAAAAGTTTCCGACTGACTAAAATATGCACTGTAACACACAACTTTTGTTTAAGTCATTTTATCCAAAACCGCCTAAAGTGTCCAAAATTCATTTCTACAAATTATGGCGGGTTACTATTCACTAATAGAAAGCTATCAAAATAATGTTTTTCGTCAAAATCTTCATAAGTCATAACTCCTTCGTTATAGCTTGGTTTTCAAAGTGCTACCTATGCCCGCAAAGGTATTTAAGTATACTAACAAATTTTAAGGTCTCGGGACTTGGTTTATCTTTTAAAGCTCGGTTTACCACGTTGAAAATCCAAATTGCAACATATTTATTTTCCAAAAAAGTTTTCGTTATCAAACCTTAAAACCTTAAATCTCATTCTTTATAAATCCGTTTTATCCATTCAAACGATCACGTGTTACGTTATAAAATTTATTTCCTATTTCTTTGACTAAATCTTGTAAAATCACTTACTCGAAAATTAAAAATTTGGGCTGCCACACATATTTTTAATAATCCATTTTCTATACTAAACCTTTCAAATCAACTCCAAATCCATCCTAGCCTCTTCCACCAATTTCTTCAACAATTTTTATAGTTTCACAATAATCATAATAACATAATAAACATGTAATATTTGAGAAATGACTAATAATTAAGTAGAAACAAGTATAGGTTTATATAAACACTTTTATAACACTAGTTTCTTTAAATCAAATAAAAATGATTCAAGACTTGTATGTACACATTATTCTCATCCAAATGACCTTGTAAAATATATATTTACTTGTTTTCATCATAAAAATTCACAAACATGTATATAGGTGATACATGTAATTAAATGAGTTTAAATAAGGATTTAAACTTAGTAAATGCATAAATGTACATAATAAATGCATAAAACACATAAGTAAATGGTATAAAAATATTTTTATAATTACTTGATAATGAAGGATTTTTAAAAAGATTAAGAACAATATAACCCCAATGATACCTCCAAAATGATATATAACAAATATATAACCCGTAAAAGATGGAATAACACTTGAAACTATCAAAACTATTTTTTCTTCTTGCTTTTTCCCACCTTGGCCGAATGTTTGAGGTCGTAGAGAGAGTTCTTATTTTTTTTGTAAGTGTAAAAAAAAAAGAATGAAGCTAGTTCTTGAATTTATACCAAAATATCTAAAAAATAATAAAATAACAAGTAAGTAATATGTAACAAATGCAAAATTGGTCAAATGAAGTAACCAAGGGGGAGGGTTGGCTGAAATCAAGGAGGTGTGTGGAGTTGGTTATTTTTTCTAGATTTTTGTAAGAAGTGTAAGTAAATGATGGTAAATATCTTAGATATTTATAATTTATAGTGTATTTAGGTATTAAGTTAGCTAGAAATAAATTTTAGTGGAACAAAATAGAGTGAAATAAACTTGCAAAAGTTATGGAAATGTATTTTGTATAAGTATCGGTGTTTAAAATAAGTATTATTTCGTAATTACTTAAATTATCGTAACTATATATAATTAAAATATATATAATAAATGGATTCAAAATACAAGGTAAAATAATACTTGAATTTTTGTAACATTGTATTGAGTGTAAAATGTATTAGAACCATTGTTGGAAGTATCGAAGATATTGTTCATGCATAAAATCGTAGAAAACGTTTATTTATTTATTTAATAAATAAAAATGCAAACACAAGTGTAAGACCTAAAATGAAAATGATGTTATCGACAATACGTAGACTAACTCTAGCCTGTTGGTTGTGCATAAATGATGTTTCTTGTTACGCGATTTAACTCATAAAGTTATACGTAAATAATACTCGTAAAATTTGACTTACGAAAAAACTGTGAATAGTAAAAACTGTGAAGATGAATAGTAACTTTTTCGAGAATGAATAGTAAACTTTAGAGTCTAATAATGACATAAAATTATGGTTTGTTACAGTTTAGATAGTGACGTAAATTAAAATAATAAAACTGGGCAAAAAACTAATAGATTTTTATTGAACTAGATTTTTATCGTTGTCCTTTATAATGAAATAGATTTTTGTTATTTCTATTTGTTTTAGATTTTTGTATTCAATGCAATTATTATCTCAATTTAGATGTGTTAGCTTTTATGTATTACATCATTTATTTTAACTGATAAAAAAGAAAAACAAACTAAAATTCTCTCAGGTAATTCTCTATCATTACCAAATGACGAAATTTAATAAATTTTTCATCCAATTCATTTTCCTGAAATTTTATTCTCTGTTTCATTTCATTTATCTAAAATTTTCTGTACCAAACGTACCCTTATGTTTCTGAAAATTATTAGGAGCCTACAATGCAGGATCTTGCGACTCTCATGCCATACCCACCGGTTCGACCCGCGAAGACCATATTAAGGTTGGCGTTAAGGCAACTCACCTTGTGCTGATCAGCCCACGCCATTGTTACTTTTTTTTTTACTCTTTTTGGAACCTTAGAAAACGGGGAAAAAGTAAAATAAATATGGACGTTGGGTTCAAATACTAGCCTTTTTTGCACTAAATCTTAGTTTTCTTAATTGTTTACCTTTTAAAAATCTTATAACCTTCATTAATCTTTCAATTTTTACACACTTTCACCTTCATTTATATCTCTATAATTCTCTTATTTCTACCTCTTATTAACTAACAAAATAAATCCCAATCAATGAAACAACTCCATGTTCACGACCCCAAAACCAAATACCAATTCTTATCTTCTTCTAATCCAAAACACCATCATCCATAAATTCCATCACCTCAAACACCAACCAACTTTCATCATTCGGCTCGACATACTAAATCCCAAACCAATTCTCCAACTTTAACTCATTCCCAAACAAGTTACACCCGACCAATTCACACTATGACAACAATTTCAACTTCAATAAACCCAAATCTCCCAACAACAAACACTATACCAACCTCAATTTTTCCAACAACGATCCCTACAACCCCCAACAATCCGAATTTGCGGGGATGTCGCCACTCAAAAAACGTTGGTTGTTTTAAATCGTAAATGTATAATAAAGTAATATAAAAAAATACCATATTCTAAATGAAGAGAAGTGAATTGATTTAGTCATTTTTTTCTATGTCAGATAGTGTGAGCATAAAACCTTAAACGCACAAATTGGTTTAGTTTATTTTGTAACCCAATGCATCGACTGAGGTACTCCCTACTTTTTTCCTTCCTAACATATTTTTAACGGTTTCGTACATGGAGTTGTTTAATTAGTTGGATAATAGATGTGAGATGCAATTTGTTTGTAGCATAAAAAAGATACCAACCTTACTGGTGGATGAGTATTATAAGAAAGCTGCGTTTGCTATGCATATGGACAAGAAACAACTTTTTCAAAAGCAAAGATTAATAGGACGAGGAAATATACTGCTAAGCATAGTTATTTGGTTTGTTTAAGAAGATTAGTGTGTAATAAATACTATTAATTTATATAATGTAAGAGTAACATTGAAATCTAAGAGGAGCAACAATTTGAAAATCAGTTTCCTTCGATTAATATCCTTAATGTCAACTTTTTTTTTTTTTTTTTTTTTTTTCATTCTTGCTTTTAACTCATCGTTATTTGCTTACTAGATGAACTATTATTATTAACATCAAATTAGGATATAATAAAATAGGTAGAACACATTTACCATACACCAAAAATTGTTCGAACGAATATCAAACTTACATTTGGTCCCGCAACATGGACAACCAAATTACTCGTTTATACATGAGTTATCGAATATTTTCACCAAATCTTTATTTACTGGAGTATTGTTATTTTTTTTTTTATTATTTTTTTTTATCATAATAAACAAATTCTTACATAATTCTATATATATAATTTTCAGCAATTTATAACTACTTATTTTTAAGTGGAATCATAAGAAAAAAAGAAAACCAAGGCGAAACACCCCTTATTAGGTCGCAACTTTTGTATCATACTATCTTATTTAGCACAAAGACACTTTTAGGCATTAAATGCTTTAAAATTCAGTATTACAAATTTTATTGCTAAAGGCACAAGTAATTTAAACACAATTAGACATTTAATGTCTTAAATTCAGCATTACAAGTATCTATACATAGTGTATAACTTTTTAATGCACTAAGACATTACAAACCTGTAAATTGAAACATACAAACAAAGAAACATATTGTACAACTTTTTAATGCACTAAGACATTAAATTAACACGTAATTAATGTTCCTATTAATACATCCCATTACTTAAAAATATAATAATTATTCTCATTGTACAATCAATTAAAAGCATATCAACCAATTTAAATACAACCAATTAAAACACCTTTACTACAAAGTACATTTTTTTTTGTTTGTACAATCTAAACAAGCTATAACATAATCAAAAATATAAAAGAATTAAACACACTAATTAGTTTTATTTTTAAAACACCCCTAAAATGAAAAAGTATATGTTATTATACACGTTGACAAACTAATAAACACTCAAAGTTTTCATATTTAACAGTTGATAGTATATATAGTTTGAAAACCGAGACCGACCAACGGTTCAACTGGGAAGCTCGGTTTGGCTAGCGAATAAAAGCCATTTCAAACGAATCGAGAGAACCGTTGAATCGATACAACCGGTGAATCATACTTCATCGGGATTTATTTCTCCGATTAATCGTCATAAGCGACTCCACCGCCAGAACCGTAACACGCAAATACCCGCTAGTTTCTTATAATCATTAAAAGCTTATTTAAGTTATATTTTATATTCAAAACTATTAAACTATTTGCAAAATGATACACCAAATACCCTTAAAATTGTACGAGAAATAATTGGGAGATCTAAATATAGAAAATAATCGAGAGATATAAATATATATGGCTAATCTTGTGCATAAATCTGTGTGCTAAAATCTAATGAGAACCAATACACACGTGCATACCCGTAACTTTTTTAAAATTGGATCGCTAGTCGATCTTATGATGTTACACACTTGTACCCTATACCAACTGTATTAGTTTTTTGCTTGTGGGATCGTAAGATAAGATCTTACTCGTGATCTTAACAGCCTTGGTATCCATCACCTGATCACCGTGTAAGTGGTACAACTCTTCGCTTATAATGTGCCTAAATTGGTAATTCAGCTTTGCAGTATCTGATCTACATAATAATGTAACATGTAGCTGTATTAGCATAACACTACTTATGAACTTGCTGCAAGGATATCATCTTTATTGTCGCTATACTATTCATCTACATGTATAACAAAATGCATAAGAAGAGTTCCAATTAAAGGATCACGAAAAGCACCGGATAAACTACAACACACGAAGGATGAAAAATATGGTAACAACCCTGAGACAAGGCAAGCCAATACTAGTATACATTTAGCCCTCTTCCACGAGCTTCAGTTAGCTTTGTCAAAGCTTTATGAACCGTCTGATAATTGATCATGCTTCATGCCTGCATTCAAAATGAAAATCACGTAAACAAATACACACCAGATCAAAGAGACTGTATTTCCATATGTAATACATGAAATTCTAACAAATAAAGTACATAGTTTTGACGATATGGGTGCCATTGGGAAAATGGGCTTGTCAGACAACAGGTAAAACAACTAGTTTTCTTACAGGTTTAAACAAAGTTGGGGTCGAATCCCAGAACCATATGTCTGTTTTTCCTATAAAAGTACTTACAAATACTTATTGTCTTAAGTACGATAAAAAAAAAAAAAAAAGAGGGTATACATTTACAACGCTGATCTAAAGTCTAAACTTCTTTATAATAAAGCAGTTTAGAAGGTTGTATGCTTTTAAATACATTCCAGATGAGTTTCTAGTTTCTACTCATTCAGATTAAAACACTTATCCCTAAAGATAAAAATAATCTGAATCGATCTATTTGTATGTAATGGCTCAAAATTGCAATATCTAATTTACTACAATCAATTAGAAAGCAATAAAATATTACCTTCATCACTACTTGTGGAAGCTGGATCTCGAGTCGATTAGTCTTATGTTTGAATCCAAACGGTTGGAATTCAACCCAATTTTTTGTAGATTCAAAGAAGCAGGTTAAAACAAGCCAAGGTTTTGGTTTTTTTCATGTAGCGGAAGTTGAAACCGGGTGGTGGCTAATATCTGACGTACATTCAATTCAAGGGTATGTTTAGATTTAGATAACCACCTAATCATGAATTCGCCTTCCTGCTGGGAGAGCCAATTGATGAACTAGATGGCGCAGTATCAGGTTCCAAGTTTGTTTTTTTAATTATGGATTCAGAAGGTTCCTCGTTTCCTAATAAAGAGTTCATAGCCTCTTTCATTTTTCACACCTTATTGTCTGTGTGATTACTTGAGAAAGCGCCGCTCATCCTCTCCTGGTTCAAACTTATGCATCAAATATTCCGTTACCGATACCCCTTTGTCATTTGGCTGCATTTCTTCCAAACTACTTTCTGCTAGAGACTGTTTATCGGTGCCGGGTGCTACCGTAGGTTCATACACTGAAAATACGCACTAAAAATGGTTAAACACAGCAGCAATGACATTTTACTGACCTATGAGTTGTTGCTAACTTGTTCATTTAGCAACCAAAAATTACTGTATGTGAAAATAAAGTTTTTTATAGATACAGAATATATATATTACATGGGGAACTAAAGTATTCAGATCGTTCTTTTTCGTCATCCTCCACCACGCTAGTTGTGCAAGAAGTATGCAAGTCGTTATCCCCTCGATGCTTTCTCTTGCTCAAAGATTTCTTTAGCTTTTTGGCCTTTTCTTTCACCTTTGTGAACACAGATTTCTTTTTTGACTTTGGCGATGAATCAGACGACCAGCTCGATGATCCACCTATGAATACAAACAGGCACAACTCCTTGTTATGATGTACATATACCTTAACTTTCATGTGGTGTCGTATACACTTCTTTTATGAATTTCTTATTTTTAAAACCAAAACAAAGGGTATAAACGACACCAACTTGCGAATTGGACACTTCTTTTAATTTTTTTAAAGCAGGATAACCTTCTTTATACACTTTGAACACCTGATTAGCGTTCTTATACATGAAACGAAAAGCCAAATACCCATATATGATGAAATTACAATTTACCTTCCAAATGTTGACTGTGTGGGGAGGTTTGAGTCGTTGAAGCTTTCGATCCAGACGAGTTTTGAGATCTTAAAGCATTTGAAGCATCTGCAATTGTCATCCTTTGCGTATTGTCTGGTTGAGGCATTGCCGATAATTTACAAAAGCACGGCTTTTTGTTTCCATACAAATTTAAACAGAAAATAAAAGAGCAAACAGTTATCTATTTTTATGCCACATTTTTAGGCACTTGTATGAACAAAATATTATAGCTAACCCATGTTTGACTAGGTCCTGCAGCAACATTTTCTGAAAATAGCAATATTTAATACTTGGTTTTAAAGTTAAGTTTGGAATTTATCCTGGTATTAAAGATTGCTATTCATCTCGAATATAGTAATCACATCGCATTGAGGAACTGCAGGAAAAAAAAAATCCTAACTGATGGGAGTTGAAGTAATAATTCAACTTTTAGTTTGAAGCGCTTTCACAGAAGCATGTTAAAATTGCCCTCTATTCGATGAAAATAGAAAACTGTAGCTAGAGATGTGCCGATATTACACACATGGCATTTCATGTAGTAAGACCATACACATGGATCATGTAAATGTACAGAAACATATACATATACATAAAAAACTAACAATACATTTGGTGCTCACTCTGAGGCATTATGGTTTTAGCTCGGGTTTTGGTTTCCGCTTTTGTGTTGTCAAGAGCTACAAAAATAAAGAAACGAAAAGCAAAACTGAGACCCAAAACCAGAACATCAAACGAACACCATTTACGAGTTTAGTTACAAAATGACATCAAGTGCAACAAGAAAAGCTTGACTTCTGAGATACCCAACAGTCGAACATTCTCACTTCAATAATTTGCTTTCGATTTCTTCCAAGCTCAACCCTTTAGTTTCAGGAACATAGAGTAGCACAAATCCAAGTGATACCAAAGCAATTGCTGCGAAAAGGAGAAAAAGATTTTCTGCACCAAGTAGTTCCTGCATAAAAAGATAACATATGCAGGGTTGATATTTGAAAACTCGACTTTGAAACATGGACTATCAGAAATGAATGCTCACCTTCAATGGGGAGAAAGCAAAGGTTACTAACGCATTTGAACCAAAGTTAGTTAAAACTGCAAGGCTAATTCCTTTCCCTCGTGTACGAGAAGGAAATATCTCGGATACCATTAGCCAACTTATAGGTCCAAAAGATATCTGAAAATGCCAATTTTACATTAAGAAAATGCACAAAAGATAAGTTAGGATAAGAGCGGAACAAAAGAATATAAAAAATAAGGGATTCGTCACTTTTCCTACATCCATGGTTATATGAACAAAGCAAAAAGGCAGACCATTTGTATCAAAGAAAATTTGGAATTACAAAGAAAGAAGCAGGCCGAAACCAGAGGAGCAATTTCAACTCATTTTACAACCAGTGAAATTAAGATTTTAGCTAAAAAGGAAACAAAACAAATGGGTAACACAAAATAAAAAATCCTAATTATAATAGACTGTTTGCAATCTCATATTTTTTTAAACGTAAAAGTTAAAATAGATAGATCTTTACTTTACTAATTAAACTTGTAAATACACTAATTATTTACAAAATATAACAGACAAGAAAATGTTGATGGTCAACTGAAATCCCATACGCCCCCACCACCAATTTCCTTACTTAGACAACCGTATATAAAACAAGCTATATATTACTTCATTGTATTGACTATATCATATATACAGAGGATATGTTGCAGTAAACTACCTGGTAGCATCCAACATAAAGAAGTAGAGCGCCACGGCAACCAACGGAAACCCTCCAAGGAATTTGTAATAAGTCGTAAGGAGAAGCAACGAGATGGTCTGTAACAAAGGAAAATATTCCACATTTCTCAATAGGAATACTTATTTCACTACAAAAGATAGTTTATATTTATAAATGGAAATATATAGAGGCTCACGATTCCACTAATTCCTCCAATCAGCAGTGGTTTTCTCCCAAGATCATCAACCTTTAGAATGGCTATACTTGTCATCAGCAGCTGCACAGGCACATGTTATAATGTTATATACAGTCGTAAAAGAAAAGATAATGAATGGCTACTTTTAAACCATTAAACGTAAGGTAGAAAGATTGGATGGCTCAGGCGGGTCAGGAAATGGGTCAAAATGGATAATTCTTAGAACATGTCAAAATGGTCTGGTTGGGTTGAGCCAACTGGCAGAGACTAATTTGTCTATTCTTGGAGTTTACAAATGTAAAATGTTCAGAATATAATTAACAAAACTATCGATTACAATGATAGTCTACTTTTGAAATGCAATACAGGGAGTTTTATGCATATTGAATATCTTAAGGTGAATTTCTACCTGTTAAACTTGGTTTCATTGTAACCAAATTTAAACTACATCAAGTTGACCTATTAGGCAAGTATTACCAAGTTGACCCGTTTAACCAGGCCAAAATCGCCACTTGTTTTTGTACTTGACCATTTATTGCAACTCAACTAATGATCATGTGAAACGGTTAAAAAAAAAAAAAAGGAACACTAGAATTGGCATAAATGAGCAATTTTTGACAATTATGATGATGAAATGTAAGCAAAACTAGCACTCTTGGTGTAAAAGCAGTAAACTCTTAGACAAACATGTGTTTTCTTGTTGTTTTGTTTGCAATGACATTCCCTGGTAATGTAATACACTGCAGAACTATTTGTTTGATAAAGTCATTAAAGTACCTTAAAGACACCGATAACCACTGAAACTCGTGTTGCATCAGCAGCCGCAGAGAATCCGGCAGTCTTGAGTCCATAATTTTACAAATCACAAAGCAGATTGGTAAGCATATATACATACATATGCATATACACATTACACATACATATATGTATGCGTGTATAGACGCATTGCATATATTCAAAGAGAAGTTTTGTATCATATACCTGAAGGATTTGACCAGCGTAGTATAAAACACTTGGTTGTCCAGTTATCTGTTATATTATTGAAATGATATTCAGTAAGCTTACATCAAAAACATAATTCATTTTCATCTAAGAGAAAACTATGAAATACTCCATTGTTCCCGATATGGCATTGTTTTTTTTATAAAAGGGTAAGTCCTGAAAATATGTAAATAATTAATATCCTAGGTAAACTTACACGGTGTCACAATGAGATACATAAGAGGTGTTCGGATTTACGTTTTGGAACTGATGTACGACTCAATAATTAGTTTTTAATGTTTTGAACAAACAGATTCTGTTTTAAATATCCAGGGATCCATTTTGGATAATTAGTTCATACCAACTGCCTCAAAATTAACTATGTGAAGGTAGAGAAAGTTACCTATTTACGCTTAACTTTAGCCTAATTTAAGAGACTTATACTCCCATTTCAACTCTCTCAACTTTTCAAAAAACATGTCCATCTTATCATTTATCTATTAATTATTTTAGAATTTGCCAAACACTAAAACATCTAATTATCCAATTACTACAATCCTTAACAGTAAAGGTACAATCAAACAGTATCTCCCTACGGCCTGTATTTTCCCTATAATTTAATATGCAGATCCAAACACCCTATAGTTTATGAACATCATACAAGAGAAGTTTGAACTAGTTACTTGTTGAAAAGGACCAAACCTCCACCAATCACAAATGCTTTCAAGCTGGGGCCTTGAAACACCTCAAAATACTCCTTCCGATTCTTGATCACTACCGAAGCAGTTTTAAGGAGACAAGAGTGTCCTCAATTTGCTTTTCAGAAACTTTATCGCCAGCTGGAAGGCCCCTTAGTTTACTATAAGCAACAATGGCCTTCTCTTTGTATTCTTGCAAAGATGCTTTACCTTGAACTGCTCTTAGAAGTAACCATCTTGGAGACTCAGGTAGGCTCCACACACCTAATCCCATTAGAAGAGCAACTGGAGCACTGAAACCAAACATATAACGCCAACCTCCAACAGCGTCTATCTGAAAGCTGCCTACAAAGTAACCCAACTGTAGAAAGTAGAAACATTATTAAAGGGTGTATAATCAAGTTGGGTTTTGGGTTAAAGTGTGTATTTTTTGGGTACGAGAAACAGTTCAGGTCCCGAAACACTTATCATCTACAGTTTTATTAAATATACAGTGTGCTATATATGTTTACAACAATTTAAAATGTCAATAATTGTCTAATTTAGTAATAGAACAAGCAAGCATAATATAGCATAGCAGTCGCCACCTTACCTAGTAGTAAGTATTATCCATAATGCAATACAGCAATACCATTCTTCCTTTTACCAAAACGAAAAATTTAAAATAAAAAGGATATATGTATTTCCATGTGAATAAGATCCTATTACAAATCTAATCACAGGTCTATTTCAATTTCATTTTTTATATGTCAAAGTTTCATATAAATACCAAAATTTGGCCGAACCAAACTGGTTTTGTTCAGTTTAGTCAGTCCAGCCAAACACATTAACTCAGCCAATTTGATTTATAAAAGCGTCAAACCAAGCGTAACAGTTATTTTACCGGAGTAATCCCCTTTACCCAAAAAAAACCAAGCGTAACAGTTGAACGGTTTAACCAAGATTTTGCATCCTAAACCACCCAAACCAACCCTCGCACATGCTTTATCGCAAGTAATAAAGTGGAAATAGATACCAAGATTCCAAGAACTATAAATAGTTCTTTTAAAGATATTAAAGTCCCACGGATTTGAGACGGGCAAGTCTCTGCAATATAGAGGGGTGCACCATGCATGGCCTGTAAAAGAAAACACAATGAGATAACGGCTGATAATGTTTCATGTGATCCAAAGTTTCATTTTAACAGGATTAGGATCTATAGAGGCTTACCAAACCGATACCTAAACCGAGAGAACTCGACCTAGTAGGAGAACATTAAGACCAGGAGCATAGGCAGTGACGGAACCACCAAGCAAATATAGCAGAGCTGCTAAAAGAAGTTCACGCTTCCTACCTTCACAAAGCAATAGCTACTGTTTAAAAATTTAAGTTATCGGCTTATTAATGTCTAACAATGGGAAGACGTACCGAGGAAATCAGCAATTGGGTAGACAAGGATAGAACCAAAAAGAGCTCCGTAAAGGGAGCCAGACACCTGCAATCAAGTAGAACGTTTATAAGGTAACTGGACAAAAGAAGTGAATGTAGATGCTAGAAGGGGCAACTTCAAACAGTGTATGTAAAAATGGGTCAATGTGGATAATAATTTGTTGCAAATGGTCAAATCAAATGGATAAAAATTCAGTTAAAAGGGAAATAAATGAAACACTTTAAAGGACACTCGTAGCACACTCAAGTGTCCTAGATTGGTTTATCAAAAGAATGGACCATTTAAGTGATGGTTTTCATAACTATATTGATAATTCATAGAATTTTGTTTAAAAAAAAAATAAGTGCTGGTCAACCCATCCCGACCTGTTTGAGATTTCACTTGTTTTGACCCATTAATGTCAAAATGGTTCCATAGGTTACATTATATTACTAGCGGGTGAAGCGAGTAAAAGTAAAACATTTAGCTACAAGGTAAACTAATGAAACCTGTTAAAAGTCATTCATAGCATACTCAAGTGTTCACGATCACCTAAATTGCTCTAGAAAAAAAAATCCTATCATTGTTTAAAACATAGTTTTTGCAATATAGTAGCAATTTTGTGGATTTGTTATTAACAAAGGTGTTTGCGGGTCAGCTTGTTCTGGCTTGTTTTGACCCACCCATTTTCCCACCTAGAGAGATTGCACTACATGTAATTAAGTGAAACAATCACAGATAACTTACCACAAGACCAAGTTGAACAGCTGATAGATTAAACCATGTTGTTCCACTAAGCTCGGCTGACTACAGAACGATTAATATACATATTAAAATAATGGAAATGATCTATAGCATATGTTATTAAACTCTTATGTTCAACAACTAAAAGTAGTATGAAGATTGGCAAAGTATATACCTGTAATGAGAGGGTAGCACCAGACGTTGCACCTATATCATACCCAAATAGCAAACCACCCAACGCTGGGAATACAAACCTGAAAGTTAGGTACCACAAGTTACCTAGACTGTTTTTTGCCTTCTTAAAACAGTCTAGACTCATAAGTTGTGAAATAGGTGTATGCTTTTCACGTTATGAAAAACAGGAATAGTATGTTTACAGGAAAATAATGTAAAGGGGAGTTCAGATGTGCATTGTCAAGACACATTAATACTTGGAAAACCCATTTATACTCAAGTTAACGTGGAATCGAATGGTTTGATATTATATAAATGTAAGAACCATTCAAAAAGTGCATATCAGATTATCAACGAAAGGATAACTATCATCAGAAAACAAATCATGTTGGAACCAAAACAGATAAAGAGGCTTAAAAGCTACAACCCATTAACAAAAACTGAAAGAAAAAAAAATCAAATTTCCACATGGGCACGTACTTTCACAAGTTTAGGTTCATGCAACATACTATGTCCGTACATCCTAAGGGGGTGTCTGGGATTGCTTATTTGTGCTGCTTATCTGCTTAAATATTAGCAGAAGCAGTATCGTGTTATCCAGAATACTTATAGTTGTCTGCTTATTTTCACATAAAACGAGTGAGGAAAACCCGCGCGATGCAGCGGGGTTGCTTTTGTAGACGTAGCGAAAGATTATTAATGCTAAAGGACTTGCTTTGCAACGACACTTAGACCTCAGGGGCTGTTTTTGCCAAGTTTTGAAAGTTATTAATGCTAAAGGACTTGTTTCGCAACGACACTTGAACCTCAGGGGCTTTTTTCGCCAATTTGCCAAACTTGGCAATTAATGCAAATGTTTTGCTACAGTGATGGTCCTGTGTTTTAGTATATATACTAATAAGCAGATTCAGATGATCAGATATGAAGCTGCTTATTTCAAAGTGTTTTTTTTAGCATTTAAATGACCTTTTTACAAACATATATACCTTGAATCATTTTTTAAATGAGTTTGATTGAAAATTTTCAACATTTAAAACCAGAAACAGAAGTCGAAAAAATAAGCAATCTTAAACACCGCCTCAGTCATGGTTTTTTGTTAACATTTTCCAGCCTTCAAAGACTAAACCGTATTGAGATAAGTGTGGTATAACACATTTCACAAGTTCAATCCCTATGGATAATCCAAAGACTTATAATGTACACAAATGAGTATGTTCACATAAACCGATACACGTGTGCAAGTAAATTTGTTATTACACGCCATAATACTAAAAGAAAGCAGATATAACATAATATGTAGCATAAAATCAAAGAAGGTAACGTACGGCAAAATAACAGAAGACCAATTAAAATCCTCTTGATATGCTTCTTCTCCTGCTGCTGAAGCTCTAACCTATATGTATTAATTTCAAAGAAACAAATAAAATGTGCAATTTGCATCATGATATATCCAAATTTACCAAAATTACGATTGTATATAGTCAACTTTGAAATTTCCTATTGTACGCAGTCAGTGACGGAACCACGACTAAAAGTGACCGAGTGCACAAATGTTTTTGAACTAAGGAAAAATTAACAAAAAAGTGTAAAATATCAAAGAGATCTATTGCTTTAATGTTTTTAGTTTTCAAATCCAATTCGAGCTTTCGTTATTTCACGCTCAAATTCGGGGAGTATTAGATAATAGATTATGTTAGTAGGCCCGAGCCCGTCTGTGGGCTTCGTCCGTTAAGGTTTAGGGTTTATCATGCTTTGTAATGTATAAAAGCTCATTAATAAAACCTAATACCTACAGGGAATTCTACATTATTAGATTAGGTTAATCCCCAATTGTGACGTTTGCTATTATTAAGTCATGACTTCTTTGCCTTTAGGAGTGAGCGGCAATTTGGTGGTCAACTTTTGTCGTTGACAACAATGATATCCGATGGCGAAGAAAATAGTATTGACATGCAAAACAAATTTACTTGACTAGTGGCTACTCAACATACTGTGGGTGTATTATGACAGCTAGAGTGGTGTGATCGGGTCTATACGTATGAAAAAATAAGGGAAAAAAAAGAGACTATTTAAACACAAACAATAAAGCGAAAATAAATAAATCGAGATCCCTCCAAATCACGGCGAGTAACTAGTAACCGGAGGATAGCAAAATTTTGGGGGTGTCTTGAACCTAAACCTCCGATACCATGCAAAATATCAAAAAAAGTATTATTTGATTTGAGTAGTGATCAGCATACCTAATTTTATGCCTAAAAAAGATCATCATACACTTAGCAAGATCAATGGAAGTTTGAGGAGAGATAAATTAGGCAATACATATGTTCAACAATAATTGGTTTAGACACAATTTAAACACATGAGTTAGGCATCCCAATCATTTCTCTATTTGATTGTATGTTCAAATGAGATTACAATAACCCACTAACATAATTTTAATAAACAAGATACCTAATCTTTTAAGGAACAAGAAACCCTATACCATGCAAAATATTTTTAAAATGTATGATACTTGTCACTATTTGCTTTTGTGGATAGCGAACAAAAGTTTTTGCTTTTGTGAGTACTTTTCTTTCAAATTATCCATTTTTTTTTGTATTTTGCGATACATTTTTGCCCCTCTTAGCTAATAGAAATTTTTTTTCACTAAGGGCAAAAATGTCACGTATACTCTAAAAAGGATGAATGTGAAGGAAAAGTACCCCCAGAAGCAAAAGAAAATTTGTTGGCTACCTGCAAAAAGTATGATAGTTTTAAAAACTTTTGCCCTGAAAAGTAGGAGTGATTGAGTTTAATAAAAATTGAGTTCACTTTTCACTTATTAATGACTAACTAATAAATAACTAGAATTAAAAATTCTAAGAAATAGGTGCATTTCAGAAAATTTGGTATATTTTACGAAAATTAACAATACTAAATAAATTCTATCGGGTCGCCTGACACCACGCAGTTTTTGTCTTGCTATACAACAAAAGACAAGTTCCTCGCGTACAATAGTCATTTTGGTATATAATTAATAAAAAGAATGTGGGATTGGAGTTGAATTATATTAGTACCTTGGAATAAAACTTTCTAGATGAAACTAATGGCATAGTAGTACTTTTGAACAAGGGGCATTCAAATTGAGTGCTGATTTGAGGGAAATTGAATAAATGAGTTGGGTTAGATACATGGGTATTTTGAGATTTAATAACTGGGGTTAAACGTGAAGGGATTTTGTTGGCCAAAGGTCGAGTTGTTAAAGAAGAAGTAGTGAGCGCCATTTTCTTTTCTGGTGTCGGTTTGGTGTGTGTAGTAGATGAGTAGTGTGTGATCATTTTTGTGGTGTATAGTTTGAAGTTTGGGCCCCACTTAATGATATTTCTTCTTTTTAATTTTTTCGAACTAGGTTCTAAAATTGGAATTGGAACAAACTAGAGAGATGCAAAAGGGTGTCCGTTTATCATTTGTTGCTGATTGTTGAGTATTAGCTTATTTGATTATTCGTTTGATAAGGTTGAAAGAAATAGTTAAAGCGGAATCGAGCGTTATAGCGGCGTTATAGGTGCTATGGTCTACACACTGTCATAATCATATCGTAGATCGTCATATACGATTGTTATAAATTTTACGTCATGTTATCGGTTTTTAAATTTAATATAAATAAAGTTAGTTAGTTTCATAAAGTATCATTTAAATAAGAAAAAAGCTTTTTTTCTCTTTAGAGAGAATTTTCTTTTTTCTTTCTACTTTTATGTTACATAAATTAAAAAAGTTCTTTTATTTCTAACATGACAATGCTATAATATGTTATGACTTCTTGCCATACATGCCTACATTGCTCTCTTATAGTAAACAGTTAGTAAACAGTTAACATGTTACGAGTACTTTCTATTAAAAAACATGTCATTATATTCGATACCAAGAATTAAAATAGGAATAGAAACAAATAAGAAAAAATATAACGATGAATCATTGATTCTGAGTGTTTGGGATTAATTAGCATCATGCAAAGTGACGAACAAAAATTAGATGGTGTAGTTGTGAAAGAACTATACCATGTAAGAATAGTGACGTGTTATAATTCTATTGAGTGTGAAAGACAGAGAAATCGTATTTTTTAGGTACGATATACGAAGACAATGTATTTTTCAAATCTAAAAAAAAATGTGTCTATCTAACTTAGTTTTTGAAAGGGGATAATTTAAACGCATTCACTTTTGATTTGTACACAACATCTCATTGTGTAAATAGTTGTCCAAGTTTTGCATTGTTCTTATCGTTATTGTTGTGAAAAGTGATATCAGATTGACACAAACCTGTAATTAAAATATGAAATGTAATAAAATATGACACGCGATTTTAACATGGAAACCCCCAATAGGGTAAAAACATGGGAAAAGAAATATATGTTTTCACTATGATAAAAATTAGGAATTACACATTCTTTCTAATTACAAGGATTAACAATATTTATCTCTTGTGGTTAGGAGATATCAACAAACTCTCTAATATCCTCACAATAACTATTAGCGGACACTTTTTTGTTTGCTTTCTATAGAATGGATAGGATGTAGATTGAGGCAAACTTCATTGCCTTTTACAGGCCTCATTTGGAGGCAAATGAACCAAGAGCCACAACCTTTCATTTCATTTAAGAGCCACACATCTCAAAAAAGGCCATTTGCCCTTTCATGACTAACAATTTCCCACTTGAAGATTCAATTGAAACTCACTCAATCTTCACACGTCATCCAACCTTGCCATTTTCGTTTCTTACGTATCTGTTAGGCCGCATGAGGATCGACAACATATAAACTTGTCACAACTGATTGTTTTCGTCATATAATCTGCCACATTATCACTAGTATGAATTTTCTGCATATCCACGGTTTCTTCTATTTTCTCACGAACGAAGTGATATTGAACTTGTATATGCTTTGTGTTTGAATGAAATGTTGGACTACTTGCAAGATACAAGGCGCTCTGATTGTCACAAGATAGAGTAATTTTCTCTTGTCCGTTCCCGAGCTCTTCCAACAACATCTTCAACCATACCGCTTTACTTGCTGAGCGGTTGCGATATATATTCGCCTATATTGTTGACATGGCCACAACTTACTGCGCATTTTGAAAACCCAACTTATTGATCAAGCAAGGAAACCTAAACGAGGTGAAAATCTAACTAGCTATTCTATTCCCAAGAATGACGCCAAAACTTGATACGCTACACGGGCGTTCGGGTTGAAGGAACTTCCTTTCGTCGAGCAAGTTTTATAACACCCTAGGCGATGAACCTAATCGTTGTAGTGTAGTATTAGGTGTTGGCGGGTATTGATATCGTTCTCTGGGGAATAGAATGCTAGTGAGAAATTTCTACTAAGGTTGGGGTTGAGGAAAATTATTTTTTATCTTTTTATGTTTTTGAAAATGGAAATTACGAATCTCGGGGTATTGGATTGGGGGTTTTGGTATTTCTACCGATTACTTCTACTTATCTAATTATCTAATATAAGGTGAGTGTAGCTCTATGTCTAATTGATGCGCTCTTATGATAGTTAAAATGTATTTGCTTAGATGTTATTACTCTAGTTATCTCCTATTGATGGTTGAATTGTCACGCCCTTATTCTTAACGTTGTGTTTCTAAGGTCGCAGGTATGCGTTTATCCCTAACTCTTTGAAGTTGCCTAAGGTTAATGATCTACGAAGTCTCTAGGATTCATAAATTTAACACTAAGGTGATCTTTGGATGTTTAGCCTACAATTCCACTAGTAACTATAAGCTAAGGTTCAACAAAGATTAATCAAGCATTAATAACACAACGAATGACCTATCGCGATACTAGGTCAATCACAATTAAGATAAAGAGACAACCAATCAATATTCAATAACTAGGTTTCATATATTTAAGCAAACACACAAGTAAATTAGCTTGACATGGGGAACATGCAAGCATACAAACAAACAATTGAAGACATGATTGAATCAATGAAGTAAAACACTTATCTTGTTGTAAAATAGGTATGGAACCCTAAGATCATGAGAGCGACCTTTGGTCAGCTTTTAGGTTTTTACTCCACAAAACTACCTCTCTAAAACTAAAAATTCGGATTATATATATACAAATTACAAATTGCGACTCGGCCACTCTTTAATCTTGCAATGTCTGCCTGTCATCGTTAGGGTTTCTGCCTGGCTACATTATCTTTGTGACTCGTGATCGCCTTATGCTCGCGACGCGATCCGTCATTTCAATCTCGATGCCGTCTGGATCAAATATAGTCAATCTGGTACGGCCTACTCTTTTAAAACCCGATGCCACTTGTAAATAAGCAATTTGGCTACATTGAGTCGTCACAAAACATGTTGCAAGGCGTGCAGCGATTCGCGGCCGTCCTCGATTCTGGGCCCAAAGAATTGAGTGTCTCGATTCTCGACTTTGGCCATTTTCTTCAGATATTCGCGCTTTTACGTCCGAATAAGTGTCATTCCACAATTTTCCTTCAAGAGACCTAAAAGTAAAAATGAACGAAATTAAGTAGTAACGATTCAAAAGTGATCAATTAAGGGTTTAAATGACCCTCAAAAGTTTACATTTTAAATCCTTATCAACAACACACATTACTATAAAAGAAAATTAAAAAATTTAGTCAATAATGTTCATCTCATTATCACAATTTAAGGTTATAAATAGTGCGGGCGTGGCGTGATGGCATGATCAGACCACGCCTTCTGCTACCCGCTCGGCTTTGCATTTATAAGCTGCATAATATGGCATAATATATGAAAATATTTATATATTTATATCATATTTCATTATATCGAGGTTACAAAAAGATGTGGCATAAGGCGGCGTGGCGGTACGATTAAGCCTCAGCGCCCTGCGAGCCTTTTAGAACCATAGTTTTTCACTCAAAATGGTCAATATTGTTCTTGAAAATTAAGTGTATATGTTGTAACAACCCATTGTTTGTAACAACCCATTAAATGTTTTAAATTCCTAAAATTCTAACACCTATCCGACTTGTAAAGCCCATTTAACTTGTAACAGATAAGCCTAGCTTATATAAGCCTCACACCCTAGCATAAAAACATACATGACACATATATGTCTCATATTCTTTCTCTAACCTAATACATGCCATAACACATATATGTATCATCTCCTCTCTCTCTTTAACCTAATACACACGTCATAACATCACTGCTTCCACCCTGACTCGTCAAAACCGAAAATCTCCTCCACCACCGCCACTTTCCACGCCTCTACGAACCTCACCACCACCGACCCAAACCGCCACTCAAGCGACCACTTCACAGAGCCGCACCACCATTAAACCGAGACCGCCAAGAACAACAACCACCAAAAGGGTTTTTAGTTTTGAGTTTTAAAAAGATCTATGACTATCGCTTAAGCTTTTATAGATTTGCACATTTTATTTGTAGATCTTGGTTTTGATATGATTTATTACGTTTTATTTTATTCTGAAGACAAGCCACATCCGTGTCGTAAATGCTTAGTTGCCAAAAAGTTGTTGCTTATTTCTTCTTGTGTCTTTTGTGGCTTTCGGTGTTTTTTAAGCTGGTGTGTTCTTATAACGTGGGTTTGGCTAGTTTGTTGTTGTTTAAGAATAATATTGGTTAGTTTTGTTTGATCTAACGGGGTTTTGTTCTATTATGTTAACTTAAGATCTATTATATTTTGATTTTTGTTCGATCTAAATATTTTATGGATATAGGTCGCATCTTACTATAGGTTCCATCTTATATGTATCTTATTTTATATTTATTTGAGTTTAAAAATGATTTTCGAAGGCCAATTACCTATTTTGAATGTATTACCAGGATTGCTTATTTTTTGTGAAGATCTAATCCAGTGGTATTATTTGTTACTATAGTTCTCTCAAATTTTTTATTGTGGCTCTTTAAAGATAGATCTTAAGTTGAAATGTTTATGGAATTTTATGGTTATATTATATTTACCTTTTCTAAAGTGTCTTTTAGTTCAAGATGGCCAAAATTTGAATTTTGATGTCACGATGTGTCGATTCAAGTTTTGGTTGTTGTTAGAACTTCATGTATCACAGCTAGCAAAACTTTCTTCATTTGGGGCTCACAGGTGCCACATCACCATAATACAAACCCTCCAACAACCCCTTTTGATAACATAACACAACATCTTTATTTGTATCCCACCACTTCCTATTTTATTAATTCTTCATCTCCATCTTCAAGCCCTACTACTTATTAATCGTATTACGACAAAAAGGATGATAGCTTCCTTCATCATCATCGCGACGAACCATCGCTTGGCGCAGGACAATCGAGATCCCTTGGTGCAAGTGCGGTGATGTGAAGCGACGAAGAACGAGCTCGCGTCGGGTAGTGGCGAAGGAAGGCTCGTTGTCATACCCCAAGCTCTTAACCTTTGCTTTCATTTAGTACTATTTTGTCAATATTTTGGATCCGATGAACTCGATGGCGGTTTTATTTAGCATACTTTTTTTTACAATAGTATTTTTGATGATATTTTGTGGTCATGGTGTGTTTAGTATTTTGTCGCGATGATGATAGACTTGAATGTAAAACAAATATGTTTTGTTTACTTTTATTGTTAATGTATACAAGTGTTACGCCATGCAAGTAGTTGTCCTTTATTACAAATTAAGGATGAGACCTAGATATTGGACTAATTGTTGCATACATTTTCATATAGGAGAATTTGCAAGCTGTGTATCAAATGCATTTTCATATATCTAGGTCAAATATATGAAAATTATCAAACACAATATAGTGAACTTGATCTTATGTTTAAAACGTATTAAAACCTAAGGGTTAAGTCCACAAATTACTAATTTATTATCATATTTGTTCCACTATGACTAAACTATTTTTAATTATATGACATGACTAGTGAACTTTCAAATTCTAAATACTATGCCCATCCATTACATTACACTTCACCACCCCACTTAAAAATTTTTGCACCGCTGGTCCTCAATACTGAATCACAATTAAAAATTGCACCGTTGGTCCTCAATACATAACCCTCTAGTCCCACCACCACCACTCACCATCGCCACCACCAATCACCACCACCCACCTGCCACCACCGCCACCAATCACCACCAACACTCACCACCACCACCTTTACTACTTACCACCACCAATACACCGCCGCCACCTACTGCCACCACCACCACGCGCCCACCACCACGACCGCTGGTTACCACAACCACGCCGCCACCCGACCACTCATCATGACCATCCACCACCACCGCCTCCAATCACCGCCACCTGTTGCCACCACCACCACCACCTGCCGCCAATTACCACCACCTACCACCAATTACCACCACCACCACCAATCACCATTGCCACCACCGCCACCACCACCAACACCACCCACCACCAACACCAATCACCGCAACGACTCACCAATGCCATACGCTACCACTACCGCAACTATGACTCACCACCACCGCTACCTACCACCTACCACCACAACCACCGATCATGCCGCTCACTCCACGCCACCATCACCTACCACCACCATTACTCACGACAATCACCGCCACACATTAACGCCATAGCCTACCAACATCACCACGATCACCGTAACGGCGACCACCAGCACCGTTGTCAAATCACCACCACCAACCACTAACCATCACCACCGGTCGCACCGCCGCCACGATGGCGGTGGTGGTGCACGATGGGTGGCGGTCGCGGTAGTGGTGGTACGTGATGCGCAGTGTGGAGTGTGGGTAAATGGCAATGCAAGAAAGCGGTGGTGGTGTGTGGTGGCAAGATAATAGTGGTGGTGGTGTAGTGGTGGCAATGGAAGACGATGGTAAGTGGTGGTGGTTATTGGTAATGGTGGTGGTATGTGTTGATAACATCAAACATCTTATACTTTTCTTTATCAATTTCCATATATTATGCTCATATTTCTTGTATGCATATAAGATTAGATACATAATTCCTTCCAATTTATTTTATAGGATTTATCTCGAGCATTGAAGCGGCGAGATGCGAAATTGAGAAGTTATTCATTTGAAAATGATGAAATGTTGGAAAAGAAGACATATGAGGCTTAATTGACATCCAAGATCATCGCCGTGAACGATACCCAAAGCGGTCTTATCAAAGTTAACTCACGAGAAGACATCTGACGTAATCTCATCGTAATGAATCACGCCGTATCACCAGGAGGAGAATCAATGGTTATCCATGTCACAAGATCTATACTGGCATATCTTGGCCACTTGTTATATGTCGTAACCAAAGACACAAAAGTTAATGAGAGTGATGCTATGTAATGCTAATCTCTGCGCTCTACCAATGATATCAAAGTCCGAAAGGATTCAATCATTCGAATATCCATCGTAATGGGAATGATTCAATCGCTACCGCAATTAACATTATGCTATAAAGAAAATATTTACCGAGAGCACATACATCATAACACCTAACTTAAGGTTACGCCGTATCTATGTCGAGGCCGGAAAACTATAAATACAAACCCTAAATCATTTAGAAAACACACATCCATTCCATCTCTCGGTTGGAGAAGCGTATAGGGTTTCATTCAAGATCATTTTCCATCAAGATTGAAGAACTTTTCAAGGACTATTCACAACCAAATATCATCAACAATAGATCGACATAGAGTAATTGTATCAAACATTATGTTTATTACTTTTTAGTTTTAATCATTAGTTTTGTTGTATTTTACAACATGTCCGACTAAACACCTTTGGTGTTAGCCTAGTTATGAATTAATTAGTGTTATGTTCATTGTTCATTCGCTTATTTATCATATCTATTGTATATCTATGTGTTTATTATAAGATCCTTTCATTGTAGTAATGTTTAGAAGCGTATAGTTCCCTAACCACCAGGTGAATGTAACGAACTACTCTGGGAAATTGGGATGATTAAGGATTCACAACCCCTTGGTTGTATAGGGATTGACTTAATCACCACCTAAAGACTCGTGAGCATTTAAACAATGGAAGTTAGTCGCTAGAATGGTCAATTAGGCGCCTACATGCAGAGAGGGAATGTTAGCATAGGAATAAATCACATAGGTAGTGGAAGCTTAAATACTAGTGACTAGTTAATTGATATGGTAACCATTCTATCGCGACTAGGAGTTATAGGCTAGTAGTATAATAATCGATTATGTCTAACGATCTAAGATCACTAGTAGAAATGGTAATTAGACATTACACTAGGAAACACGAACATAGCATTGGTTAAGGATTAACTAGGTTAACCCATTTCTCCACTTGATTCAGATACACAAACATTACTTTCATTATTTATATTTCTTCAATTTAATCTCGACAATTAAGTTGAGTAGGATTAAGACTCAAAAGATAGACCGCTTTATAGCTCTTGGGAGCGACCTTGGATTTACCATTCCTCGCTACGCATACGATCGAATTTGCATCGCCGGTTAGTATAGATGTTGATCCATTAGGTACAAGAGAATTTTATAAATTTAAGACCGATCAACAGCGTATCAAGTTTTTGGCGCCGTTGCTGGGGAGCTAATTTGGTTTTAAATTATGACAACCCAAGATTTTCTGGATATTTTGTTTTCGAGGAATTATGTCTATTTTTCATTTACGAAATTTTCCGAGCTCATTCGACATGAAAGCGAGAGGTTATCTCATGAAGCGTGAAAATTAGACACAACGATACTAGCACAACCGTCAATTTGTTTTGATTTCGGTTATTAATTACGAGAAAATAGTCGTATGAATACCTTATTTTATTGGAAAAATTATTCGAAAGCGATGGCGCTTTTCCGTGATTTGAAACATTGTTAACGCCTAAATGAACCCCAAACCGTTATATTGTAAAAGTTTGTAAAATTACTAGCTTTGGCCCTCGCAATAAATTGCACCGTCAGCCTTAACTTTCTTATTTTACATTTTAGCCCTTGTGGTGGATATAAATAGAAAATGAAATTAGGGTTTTTAGTATCAAAACCCAACACTTTTTGCTCTCTCACCTTAACCAGCCTTCCTCCTCACTCTCTTCTCAGAAACCGGCGCCGCCATCACCTCTGGTCCGGCCACCATTCTCGCCACTCCCACGTCACGTTCAGTCACCACAACGGCTCCTCAGCTGTCTTAAACATGAAGATCAAGTCGTGGTTATAGAACGGGGTACAGTTAGAGTTTTGACTCGTGGGTTTTTGCTCGTGTTCAGATCGGGTTCTTTAAGACGGTTTGAGCTTTGGTCCGTATATGATGTCGCAGCCATATTCTCCTATTTCCTATCTTTATTTTATTTTATTTTTGTTTATTGTGGTAAGTCTAAGCTCACTTGTCTCGATTCTCCTTTATAATCGACTTGTGTTAACGTTTTCGTGGATTGAAATAAACCGGTTATAATTTTGGATTAATTATTTTCGTGGTTAAAACAGTGTGTTAAAAACATTGTTATGTGTGGTGAACGTTTTTTATAACGAATTTAAAATGTTTTTGTTATATGTTCGTGTGGCTTTCGAGGTATGGAAGCTATTAAAAACAGTTTTGAAATGAGTTTCGTGGAAATATTTGGTAAGAAAAAACTGATTCAAGGGTGTTTGTTTCGAGTTGAGTTGAGTTGACTCAATGAGTCGGGTCGAGACTCGTATTCGTGTGACCTATTTTGCTATGCGTCGGGAGTAACCACCCACGAGGGTATCCTTAGCTTAATTGTGTCCCGCTTAGTTTGTACACGGGTTCGATTGGATCCGTCTTGGTTAAGTCTTGATTAGATTCGAGTCCGCTTATTCTACTTTTTTTGTGTAGCTTGGTTCTCGATCGATAACGCTACACGCGCCGCTCGGGTCAAAGAAACTTCCTTTTCGTCGAGCAAGTTTTTCAACACCCTAGACAAGGAACCTAATCGTTGTAGTGTAGTATTAGGTGTTAGCCGGGAATTGATATCGCTCTCTGGGGAATAGGAATGCTAGTGAGAAGTTACTACGCTAAGGTTAGGGTTGAGGAAAATTATTTTTTTTATCTTTTATGTTTTTAGGAAATAGAAAGGCAATGAATTTCGGGTATTGGGTTGGTATTTCTCTATTACTATATTCGCCTAATTATCTAATATAAGGTGTATATAGTCTATGTCTAATTATTTGTGTGCTCGTATGATGATTAAAGATGTGTTTACTTAGGTTTTATTACTCCTTAATTATCTCCTATTGATGGTTGAATTGTCACGTCCTTATTCTTAATCGCGTGTGTGTCTAAGGTCGTAGGGTCGCTTATCCCTAACTCTTTGAAACTACCAAAGGTTATCGCCACAAAATCTCTAGGATTTAAAAACTTAACACTAAGGTACTCTTCGGATGGCTTAGCCTACAATGACTCTAGGTACTATAAGCTAAGGTTCAACAAAGATTAATCTAGCATTAACTACACAACGTATGATCTATCGCAATACTAGATCATTAACAATTAAGATAAGAGACAACCAATCAATATTCAATAATTAAGTTTCATATTCCCTAAGCAAACACACAAGTAAATTAGCCGGACATGGAAAACATGCAAGCATACACACAATTAATTGAAGACATAATTGAATTAGTGAAGTAAAACACTTATCTTGATGTAAGATAGGTATGGAACCCTAAAATACTATACAAGACAAATTTAGTGCGGTTTAGGTTTTACTCCAAAAGACTACACACCGAAAACTAAAAAATTCGGATTCTATATATAGATTACATGCGTGAGACGGCCACCATATGATTTGTGATGCGATGGTGCGCCCGTCATTAGGGTTTCATCTTGGCCACGTTAGTCTTGCGACAGCGTCACTTATGCTTGTGAAGCGGGTCCCTCGCCTTCCGACGCCGTGCTCGATCAAATCTAGGGCGTGCGAGTTCATGACGCCCTCACTCTTAAAACCCGAGCCGTCTCGCTTAAATAAGCAATTTGGCTACTCAGCCGTCACAAAGTGGTCGCAGCGGTCCACTGCTTGCTTTCCGCTGGCCCGTCGCGCCCAGTTCAAATGACACGAGTGTCTCGATTCTTGACTTTGGCCATTTTCTTCGTGATATTCGCGCCTTTTCGTCCGAATAAGTGTCATTCCAGATTTTGCCTTCAAGATACCTAAAAGTGAAAAGGAACGATATTAAGTAATAACGGATACAAAAGTGATCAAATAAGGGCTTAAACGACCCTCAAAAGGTACATTTAAAACCTTATCAAATATCCTACACATGGTATTTGCTTTTTGTCTGCAAATGTGCTTAGCCAATTAATTTATAAGTTGTGGGTCATGAAGCATTGTTTTAGAACAATCCACAACACATATAAGCCCATAAAAGTCATAACAAGCACGGAAAGTACATACTAGCACCTCGCATGGGGTGTTTGGATACTCACATCTCTCTCGTGTATATGAAATATAACAAGTTGGAAATGGAAGATAAACACTTATTAACCGTCCTAGTACATAGATTACCATAGGCTTGAGACTAGATCAAACCTCCATCGCTTTGGGCGTAGCACCTAGGAAAGACTATCAAAGAGGTCTTTTAAAGGGTTGTAATGTTAGGCTTACTGAGGGAAACAAAGGGTTCAGTGGGATAGAATATTTAGTGGTGGCAAGTCAAAAATCTTTATGTTACAAGCATGCGAAAAATGGCGTTGCTAAGCCAAGACTCAACACTCTAGACTCTAGATAACTCTGAAACAAACAAACATAAATTTAAAGATAGATGTAGGATGGTATCGTATGTTTTTTTTTCAACAACACTCTATTTTTTTTCTTTTTTTCTATTTTTTCGCTTTTTTTTCATACACTTTTACTCTACCATCCTCTACGATAACATCAAAATGATAGGGATTTATAGGCACATCCCTACACTTGAGTTTTATTACTCTAACACTAATATGACCGAATTGAAAAGATCAAAACACTTTGAGTACATTATTATGCAAATAAATGGAATTTGAATTTAACGTTCCTTCAATCATTTCCACAAACTTTAACTTTTCTCATGAGTCACAATCGTCCCAAAATCGTACAAAGGATATGACTCGACTTAGCAACTTATGCAAGCAACTAGATAATTGAACTAAGGGTTTAGTGTGATAACAATAATGCACTAAAAGTGAGTGCATACAAGGTAGGCTAAGGCGATTTGGGTGTACATTCGGGGTGGGGTGTAAACAATGTTCTTCATTGATATTCCGAAAACCGAAACATCACGAGAACCATGAAAAGGATAGGCTCGAGGGTTAACTAGGGGTATCGTGTACTAAAATGAGTACGCAAGCAAAAGCGTGGAATTACTTAACCGACGTGGAAGAAGTAATTATATTACGAATTATCAAATAAGGGTTATCCTAATGCCTCTTATCATTTAGTTATTCCTAACTACACAAGTGTAGTCTTACTAGCAATCTCGGAATGCATCACAAAACAAGTTCTAGAATCTATTATACTACCGGTTTACACACTAAGCATTAAAGATGAATGCTTTAATTTCTACTAATCTAAGGCGATCCTCGCATTTGGGTGGAATATAGGTGGTAAAGGGTTTTCGTGCTAGTCATATAACTTCCTATCCATGATACGCTTTATTAAGACTAATGGCCCACTCCTATATGTCATGAAAAATTGAAAATTTGGTGCCAAAATTACCCTACCGACATTTTCTTATGGTTTATTACACAAATGCAATTAGACAAAGCAAATAGTCAAGGATAAGCATAGTTTCAAAGTTCTCGTTTTATTTTCCCTCCCTACACTTAAACCCAACATTGTCCCCAATGTTCCCGAAAATATCAAAGTTATGATAATGCAAGGTAATTAAAAGCGAAAGAAACTAATATCCCCGATTAGCCTCGGTAGAATCCGTGTAAAGTGGTGGTTACATCTTTCTTCAAGAAGAATGTTTGCGTTAAAAGCTCCTTCTCATATTATGTATCTTCTTCGTAAATTAAACCCGCACATGAAGAAAACAAATGAAACCTTGGCGCAAAATCGGTGGTAATAATATATATGGACTACTACTAAACTAGGATATAATGCTCATGGAATGGATGTTTGCTACAATTACGGAAAATTAAGACCCGGAAAATTCCCAAAATTTATAAGTAGCTCGGGAAAAGCGAGAAAAGTGATCGATTGTTTTGCTCCTTCACGGCCCGGCCGTTGCGATCTCGACGCCACAGTTATCCACGACAAAAAGCGTCTGCGATTTTGGAAAAAATTTTGGAAATTTATCTTTAGAATCGGAAAATTTCCCCAAAACATCCATTATGACTCGATACAAGCATTTGACTTGAACAAACACACATGTATATCTTTTAATTAATTGTAATTCTCATGTTTACGTTTCTTTTGAAACGCGTGTAATCCTCCCTACACTTATCCCTTCAGCAGAAATACCTTTATATGTAATTAAGACGAGGTTAAAGACAAAATAAAGCATTTTACAAATTTAAACATGAGAATAAACAATCACTAAAGGATACACGACACAAACAAGCAAACAATTAAGCATGAGTCTGCCTCCACGGCGCTTTTCTTTATTTATGAGTCTTGTAGCTAGACTCGAAGTCGCGCCTCTACGTTGTCCGGTTTTGCATTCTCAATGAGAATTCTATCATGTTGACAAAATTTTCATCGACTCTATACCAAGGCCCTAGTGGTCAAGCAATCCTTATAATAAAGCCTCCTTCTTTCCCACATGAATTTAAAACCTTTTTCAACATCGTCCTTGCTTTTATCCTCAAAAGCTCTAATGTTGTCTCGTTCAAAAAGTGGATAGATGGCCATATTCGTTTCATCTTCCAAGGCATCCTATAAGTGATCTCATTGTTTCCTTCCTTAAACCCAACCGCTCCATCATACTTGTTATGGCTCATTTTAGATGTTTCAACAAACGGTTTCCTAGCACTACTTGAGATAAGCTATAGTCGATGACACATCCAATGTCTTCAGACTACAAAATCAACTAGGTAGGTGAAATTTCCTATAAAGACGTGTACATCCTCGACCCTTCCCACAAAGTTGCAAACCCCTTTGGATACTTAGGTCTCTCCTAATCTTAAGTTGCTCATTCATAATGTCATTGTAAGCGGATGATGACATCGCATTAATGGAGATTCCATATTTATGTAAGCATGTTCGACATTCCTATATCCGATCATACAAGGAATTTTGAGCTTCAAGGATTTCCTCTCCTAATCTTTGGACATATCCTAATGATGGGTGATGGGGATTATCGATTATGTATTGATTATAGCAACTTCTTCCTTAATGAGGTAAAAGATTGAAGTAAGCACTATCTTCCTCATTCACATTTATCTTATGAAATCCTTTAGACTCATTGATTTCACCAATGATTTGGTTGCGCGAGAGTTGAAGGAATGATGGTCGGTGGTTGACTTGGAGTAGGTGAGCAAAACTTAGCAAGAAAGCGGTGGTGAGATCTTCCCAACTTGAAATAGATCCGAGTGGGAAGATGCAAAGCCATTTACTAGCTAGTTTTCTTAAAGAGAATTGGAAGAGGCAGACAACGTGGTCTCCCCGAGAAGAAAGATCGAGCTCGATGGAATCGACAATTTTAAAGAAATCCTTAAGATCTTGATTAGGATCTTCGAACGAAGTCCATGGAATGCACATCCGCTTTGCACCAACCGGATGGTGCGCTTGATCCTTGAGGCCGTAGTTTGGGCTTGGTGGGAAGCTCGATGGTGTTCCTATAGCCAGGTAGCTTGGTCTCGAGTATTCACCAAGAGTACGGCCTCTTGGCGGGTCATTTGGTGGTAGGTTGATGAATGGTGGTTGGTTATCACCTTCCATGATGAAAAGTGATGGGGTTACTAACAAAGTCGCGATGCAAGCGGGGATAGACTACTAGGAAGCTAAAAAATTGGAAAAAATTTACTGATAGGAATCAAGCGAGGGAACCTAAGCGGTAGGACTCTAACTAGCTATTCTATCTCCGCAACGTGACGTAAAACTTGATAACGCTACTGCAGCGCCGTTGGAAGTCAAAAGGAACTTCCTTTTCGTCGAGCAAGTTTTTCAACACCCAGGCGGTGAACCTAATCGTTGTAGTGTAGTATTGTGGTGTCACGGGATTGATGCCATTCTCTGAGGGAATAGGAATGCTAGTGAGAAGTTACTACGCTAAGGTTGGGTTGAGGAAGATTTTTTTTTATCTTTTATGTTTTTAGGAAATAGAAAGTGCAATTTAAAGGTATTGGTTTGGGGGTTCGTATTTCACCGATTACTCTATTCATCTAATTATCTAATCTAAGGTGTATGTAGTCTATGTCTAATTATTTGTGTGCTCGTGATGATGATTTAGAGATGTGTTTACTTAGGTTTTATTACTCCTTAATTATCTTCTATGGATGGTTGAATTGTCACATCCACGATTCTTAATCGCGTTGTGTGCCTAAGGTAATAGGGTATGCGTTTATCACAACTCTTTGAAACTACCAAAGGTTATCGCCACAAAATCTCTAGGATTTATAAACTTAACACTAAGGTACTCTTCGGATGGTTTAGCCTACAATGACTCTAGGTACTATAAGCTAAGGTTCAACAAAGATTAATCAAGCATTAACTACACAACGGATGATCTATCTAAATACTAGATCATTAACAATTAAGATAAGAGACAACCGATCAATATTCAATAATTAAGTTTCATATTCCTAACAAAACACACAAGTAAATTAGCTTTACATGGAAAACATGCAAGCATACATACAATTAATTGAAGACATAATTGAATTAGTGAAGTAAAACACTTATCTTGATGTAAGATAGGTATGGAACCTAAAAATACATGTATAAAACAGCCTTGGTCTTGAGTTTAGGTTTTACCAAAAAGACTACACACCAAAAACTAAAAATTATAAGATTACACATGTGGCGTCGCCTGATTATGATGTGTGACGTCGTGTCATTATTGTGGCTTCTTCTCGCCACGTTAGTCTGCATTTACTCGCATCACCTTATGCTTGTGGGCGCCGCCTACTTCCGCCTTTCGGGACGCCGCCTCCGATCAAATCGAGGTAAATGCGAGTCATGACTTTCATTTTTTAAACACACGGTCCGCTACTTGTAAATAAACAATTTACACGAAATATTACAAAAGTGGTCCGACGGCGTCAACTGTTTTATGCTCGCGCGTCATCGCCTTCGGGCCCAGGCGGCAATGAGTGTCTCGATTCCCCGACTTTGGCCATTTTAACGTATATTCGCGCCTTTTAGTCCGAATAAGTGTCATTCGACAAGATCGCAAAGAGAGTGAAAGGAGCGATATTAAGTAATAATGGATACAAAAGTGATCAAATAAGGCTTAGCGACCCCAAAGTGCATTTAAAACCTTGTGAGTTAAAATAACAACGCAAGTAGTGCGTGTCGTTTGTGAGGTGTTAATAACTTTGTTTAGTGTACATTTCGTTTGTGTGTATATGGTCATAACTACTTGTATTAGGTGGTCAGCGAAATTTGATTATTGTATTATCCTTGAAAGTCGACACCCATTTGAAAACTGTAATAAGCCTGATGAGTGTCTAAATACACATCATTTTATATCTTTAGATCGCAAAACATCTCGAAAACACTAAACGCATAAAATGATAAAATATCACAAACAAGTGTTTTATGTGTTTTAAATGCAAAACATCAAAACCGTGAAAACGATCAAGTTTGCATTATTGGCGCTTTAGTCCCCTAAGTTTCAACAAGTTGTCAAATCTAGTCCCCGGTCATTCCAAACTTGTAAAAGTCATAAAGGTCCTTGGGATTCACAAGTTGTGAGAAATTGTCCTTGAAGTTTAAAATCACAATTTACAACTTTGGTCCCTTAACTTTGAAAATGTCAATAATAGTCCTTGGTTAATTTAAAAAGTGAAAACTATCAAATATTAACCTTATACTATTCATAAATAACAAGAATGGTCCTTATGGTAAACTTTTGGAAAATTACAAGTTTGGTCCCTAGAGTTACAAAATTGGCAATTTTAGTCCTTGGACTTGTAAAAAATGGAACTTTATGCAAATTTAGTCCTTGTACTAACCATTATTTGCAGGTTTAAACCTTATGTTAACTTTGGAATAATGGGCAAGATCAGTCCTCAAGTTTGGTGAAATTACAAAAATGGTCCTTGTGCTTAAATAAACCAAACGAACCCTTTTGTTATTACTAAACCCAAAACCAGTTTATCCAAGTCCAATATCACGCCCAATCAACCCAAATTTAATTTTTAAAAGAGATAAAGCGTTGCACTGCTCATCCTCACCTCCCAACACCTGCTACCACTCACCTCCCTCCACCGCCACTACCACCTTTCCAACAGAACTACCTATCACCTCACCCTTTCCACCTTGCAAGCCAACTCACTACCTCATTAAATGCGGTTAACTCGATTCAAGACTTTTTTCCCGCCAAATTGACATATGGATGGTTAAGATGATTTCAAGAGTAGAAGTCAGTGGAATTGATCGAGGTCGACAAAGAGTGAAAGAGGTCAATAAATATCAAGAGAGAGCGATGTGGATAGCCAAGTAGTGTAAATTAGTTTAGAATAAGTCGTTTTAGTTAATTTTTCAATTCCAAGATATTTCAAAACTTTCAAGCTTTTGTTAAGTTATATTATTGTAATAAAAACTTATTTTCAAGTTAATTTCGATTAAAGTCTACAAATTCAGTTTATGCTTATTTCCTAGTTCATATTTTCAAAATTCTCAATGGTTGTTATTTGTTGTTATTATTGTTTAAAGCTCTTATAAGCTCTTGAAAAGCTTATGTCGTGAAACATTAAAATTCGATTTAGATTCACAATTCGTAAATTCACAAAATCACCAATAAATTAGTTAAAAATAAAATGCCATGGAGAGGATGCGGAGATTGAAGCAAGGTTGAATTTGGATTTTATTGGTTTAGAAGCTTTATGGAAAGCTAATAGGGTGTCATCGGTTCTAAATTCTCGATTACGTGCATGAACTCATTTTGTAAGCCTTTTCTATGAAATTTGCATTTCATATTATTAGTAATTTAATCTTGTTAATTCTAGTCTAATACTGTCTAATATGGTTAATATAAGTTAATTACTAGGTCACTTGGGTTAAAAATTTGGTTTAGTATAAAAAGCTTCAAAACTGCCTCTTTAAGGGGTGTTTGGTTTTATTGTTAAATCTGTGTTAGAGGGAGTTTGGTCAGTTGTTATTGTTTGAGGCATATCACTTAAGTCTCTAATAACTCATTGCAAGTATTAAAACTAGTACTTATTAGTAAAAAAGTCAAAATGCAATTCCATTCCTCGACAGTTAATCATCAAGGATTTACAAATGAAATCCTTCATGTTGGTGCATAATTAGTACACTCAACTTAATTTAGTCTTAATTCATCTTAATATAACATAATTAGTCCATAGAATCAATCCTAAGTTCATAAAAGTCAAAAGTTCATAACTGTCATAAAGTCAAAATTTCAGAATAAGTGGTTTTTGAATAAAATGAATAATTTCATATAGGATTCATTACTAGGTTTTAGCCTTCATGCTTTTAGGATAGTAATATTTATCTGCTTAACTAAATTAAAAAAATAGTAGCTCTCTCCCACTTAGCTTATAAAGTGCTTATTATTAAGCTTGTTTTGGCACCCATTTCGAACATGCCTGCAATTGATATCCACCACTTTGGTGGGTCCCGAGCCACACCGTGGACCCCACTGGTGGTTCTTGGTTCCATATCACTCACCACCCAGTGACTATCATTTGCGGCCAAGCTTTTGAGCTTAAGCCAGAGACCCCACTCTTAGATCACCCCAATGTTGTCCCATTTACAGAATAAAACTAGTTTTGTTTTGCTTAATTTTTGGCTTAATCTGCTTTTGAAGTTTAGGATGGTTGGAATAGGTTAGTATTTAGTTATTATAGCATAACCTAGCTTCCGTGTTTATTTGGTGGTCATTTGTGGCTTTTGGCTTATGTTGAATCGCTTATTTATAAGCGGTCACACCTCTGATTGCATTTTCCTCCACATAAGCATATGTTTTTATATTTTTTATAAACTTAGAATAATATTTTAGCATTTTCCTGAATTTTCATATTTTTCCTACATCGTTTGCTATTTTCTTTATTTTAAATAGTTTTTTAAGTCTTTTTAAATAGCTTTTAATACAAATAAATCATAAAAGCTTAAAAAATATGTTTTCAATTTTCTAGATTAAGATAAATATAAAAGTCATAAAAAGTATTTTTCCATAATTTTCTTGGTTTAAATAGTTTTTTAGCATTTTAATTAGTTTTAAATAGTATTAAATTAATAATAAATACATAAAAGTCTAAAAATATATTTTCAGTTTTAAAATAAGTTTTATCATATTTTAGATTTTCTATGTTATAATTTCATTTTCTAGGTTAAATTTGTATTTTCTTATATTTTAGTGCATTTTAAATACTTAATAAATAGTTTTTAATTAATAATAATTAAATAAATAGTTTTAAAATAATTTTCTTTTTCTAATAATTTTTTTTATTATTAGGATTGTAAAATGTCATTTTCATATTTGTAGGCATTTTATTTCTTAAAACTCACGTTTTATTTTGTACGCGTTCGTAATTTTATTTAAACGTCGTTTTAGGTTTTAAGCGTTCATCATTTTAAAAATAGTGATAGCGTTTATTTAATATATTTTATCTTTTATTTCCTTTAATTTGCATTTCTAATAATCAATGAATACTCGTTATTGGTTTTCTATTAATTTGTCGAGAAATATTAATTGAGAAAATTGATTTTATTAAAGTCACGATGACATGGGAATGTTGTATAAATTGACGCGTCATGCCAAAATTTATAAAACACTCTAAACTTATATTTTTAAATTCAAATCTTTTTTTTTGGTTATAAAACCTAACAAGAATCTAAGCAAGTGTTCTTTTAAGAGGTAAAACCTTTATTGTTTGAATTGCAAATTCAAACTTATCATTGTTTATAAAACATGTTTGTTTTATACAAGCTATTTGGGATTAAGGGTAAATACCGAAACTTACCAATTAACTTACTTTCTTGGCATACTTATGTGTCGTTATTTCCTCGACTTATTTCTAATCACTGTATTCTCGACGTCAATCTTCGTCAATACTTCTTGATTGTTCCCCATAGTATATTGGGATATGTATTATGTTTTGGTGTGAGTTACGTTTGAAGTGAGTTACTTTTGAATGCATATATTATACTTTGGCGTGAGTTGTATGTCGAGTCTTCGCTTTCTACTACACGAAACGTTAAAACTAAACTTTTGAGATATTGATCTTGGATTACGAAATCTTTGATACGAGTATTCCACGAAAACTAAGACATGTTGTCTTTGAAATTCATTGCTTTGCTAGATTTATTACGGGATAGCAAATTTCTATTAAATTTGTCTTGATGCCGTACCGTTGTGCTTGTGCTTTTGAGTACCGTCGTGCCTGTACTCTTGATACCATTGTGTTTTGATAATCGATGCCAGTTGTGACTCATGCGTTGCTTCTTATTGAGGTGAGTTCATGGCCCATACTTTTACTTGCTTTTAAACTATTTTGGGGGAGAATACATGCTCGCTTTTACTAAATGAAACGTTGACTGATTTGAATAATTGTTACTTGTTTTGATGAAATGCGTGATTTGTTTTGAATATGCTTTTATGTGGACACAAGAGAATGATTTATATGAAATTTTTGATTGGAAATTTTTTGCCAACTATTACGTAGTCAAGGCGAAGGTTGAGTATCCTACTAACTGCCCACTATTAGGTTGTTAGTTCCTGCGGGAAGCGCGGATGTTATGGATAGATCTATTGTGGCTAACCACCCTATCTGGACTTTGGTTTCCCAACTTGCCAGGGATTTTACCCGGATTTTTAGATGCACCAACTTGCCATGACGTTTAACATGTCGGTTTATATATGTGATAGGGCGTGATGGTTGCTTAAATGTTTATGACCTAGCCTGCGTAATAGTTATTTTGATATGGTACTGTGATTTAGGAAGTATGAGCCTATGGTAAATTTTAACTTGTTCGTGAGAAATGATTTGCACTTGAAAACCTTGTGGTCTACATCACTATTTTACGTAAAGTAAACTCTGTTTTCACGACATTATGGGCGTCACAATGATCGAAAGGCTCTTTTGAACTCACTATACTTTTATGCAAACCTATGAACTCACCAACCTCGTGTTGACACTTTTAGCATGCATGCATTTTTAGGTATTGAGGCGATAGTTTACTTTGGAGGCGCTTGGGCAATGGCATGGCATGGTCATAGACGACTCTGATATTTATATTTGGGGCATGTATTTCCTCATTAAATTTGATTGTAAACTTTGAGTTATATTCAATAAATGAGTTTTCTTAAGAAAAACCCTTAATTCTATACTTGTGTTGTGATACCAATTAGTAGCACCCATGACTTGTATGCTTTCGTTGAACCTATTTTTGGGTGTGTTACATAAATTTTGAGATTTTATAATTTTTGTTTGTAAGTATTTAATTTATTTTTCCTACTTCGTGTTTTTTTGGTCCTGCTTGTTTGAATATTTCAAGGAAAACTAAGAAGATAGAGAGATATTCGCCAAAGAAATGAGTTAGGGTTTTAAACGACAAGAAGTATATTTAGCAAAAATGGACTCAAAAGTTGAGAACAATGGGATGATATTTAGAAAGGAAAGGAGCGAGGAAATTCAAACAGTACAACACAATTACGAGACATCATTTGAAGGAAGAGTAACAAGTCTAGAGGAAATAATGAGTAGGTTCATCCACGAGTCCTCAAAAAGACTAAAAGAAAACAAAGCATTGATTTGGAATATCAAAAAGGGATATGATATGGAATTCAAGAATCATGCTGCATCTATTAAGAGGTTAGAAATCCAGGTTCGGAAATTGGCTGAACTAGTACAAAGTAGGATGATTGGGGGATTACCTAGTTCTACTGAAACAAACCTACACGATAAAGCAAATGATATAACTACGAGGAGTGGTTTGAATTATGAATCCCCGTTAAATCCTTTGGACAATGCTAATGACTTTGTTGGTACTAAAAACGTTGTGATGCAGGAAAAATAAGTGGAAGAACCAGTTATGAAAAGATGCGCTGAATTGAGTAATGAACCAACAACTGAGAAGATGGTTGTTGGACCCTACATAGTACATACCATCGATTCCTTTTCCGGGAAGATTGAGGAAGCAAAAGGAAGAAAAACAATTCAAAAAGTTCTTAGAAAACTGCGTATTTGAGCATTAACATTCCTTTTGTCGAAGCACTAGCCCAAATGCCAAAATACGCTAAGTTCATGAAGGATTTACTAACCAATAAGGGAAAACTTGATGATGCAGCTCGAGTTACTTTAAATGAAAGATGTTCTACAATTCTGCTGAACAAAATCCCCTCTCAAAGAAAGAGACCCAGGAAGTTTCACTATCCCTTGCATTATTGGCACTTTAACTATTGATAAGGCTTTAGCTGATTTAGGAGCAAATATTAGTTTAATGCCATATTCTATGTATGCTCATTTATAATAAAGAGAACTCAATCCGACACGTATGTGCCTAGAGTTAGCTAATAAGACTACTTAATACCCTAGAGGGATAGCTGTAAATGTTCTTGTGAAAATTGATAAATTCTTCTTTCCTGTTGATTTTGTAATCTTAGGCGGAAAGAAGATTCAAAATACCAATTATATTAGGGCGCTTGTTTTGGCTACCGCTAATGCCATAATAGATATTTTAACAAAAATATTTCTTTAGTGGTAGGAGACGAAACTATTACATTTGACATAGAGAAATCAATGAAACATGCCGCTTACACGAGTGACATTTGTCAATATTTTGATTGGGTGGACCTAACTATTCATGATCATGTGCAGGAAAATCTTCCAAAGGACCAATTAGATTCATTCCTTGTGGCACTAATTACAGATTATCAGCCTACAACTAGGGAAAGAGGATGTATCAACATATGGGAATACATTACCGAAGATGAAGATAATGAGATTGACGCTGGGATTGGTGAACAGGATGAGATACTGTGTAACAATAATAATATAGTTACGCCGTATACTGGAACTGATAGCGAAAAGTGGGACATTTTTTCTAATGTAACCCCAACTTTATTCGCTGCAAGCATGCTTATTGATGAGAAACCACGATTACCAAAGATGAAGGACTTACCATCTAATTTGGAATATGCATTCTTGGACGATAACCTTGAACTCCCTGTAATTATAAATTCACTACTAACTAAAACAGAAAAGTATTCGCTTCTGCAGGTATTGACAAAACACAAAAAAACAATGGCATGGAAAATCATCGATATAAAAGGAATTAGCCCATCCTTCTGCACTCATAAAATCTTAATGGATCACCACCATAAACTAGTAGCACAACCACAAAGGAGGCTAAACTCGAAGGTGCAAAATGTAATGAAAGAAGAAATAGTAAAACTGCTTGATGTGGTATTGATATATGCAATATCAGATAGCCCATGGATAAGCCCAATTCATGTTGTACCAAAAAAAGGGGTATGACCGTTATCACAAATGAAGAAAATGAATTATTACCAACATGAACGGTAACATGGTGGAGAGTATGTATCGACTACAGAAAACTTAATGACGCAACAAGAAAAGACCACTTCCCCTACCATTCATTGATCAAATGTTGGAACGATTGTCAGGTAATGAATATTATTGTTTTTTAGATGGACTCTCTCGATACTTTCAGATTCCTATAGCCCCGGAGGATCAAGAGAAGACCATCTTTACCTGCCCCTATGGGACATTTGTTTACCAAAGAATGTCAATCGAGTTATGTAATGCTCCAAAAACATTCCAACGGTGTATGACAACCATATTCTATGATATGTGTGAAAATTTCATGAAAGTTTTCATGGACGATTTCTTAGTTTTGGGTAACTCTTTCAATTCACGCTTATCTAACTTATCAAAAATGCTAGCTAGATGTGAGGAAGCAAATTTAGTACTAAATTGGGAAAAATATCATTTTATGGTTAGAGAAGGTATTATTCTCGGGCATAGGCAGGTATTGAGGTCGATAGAGATGGTTGATGTCATTTCTAAATTACCTTACCCTATTAATGTTTAGGGAATTAGGAGTTTCCTTGGACGTGAGGGATTCTGTAGGAGGCTCATCAAGAATTTTTCTAGAATAGCTAGACATATGAACGAATTACTACACAAGGATACTAAGTTTGATTTTTCTGATGAAAGCATTGAAGCTTTTAATATCTTAAAGGAAAAACTAACCATGACACTTATAATAATAGCACCTAACTAGGACCTTGATTTTGAACTAATGTGCAATGACAGTGATTATGCAGTTGGAGCAGTGTTAGGACAAAAAATTGATAAAAAATTTCAACTAAATATACCATGCTAGTAAAACAATGATTGATGCCCAAGAACATTATATTAGTACTAAAAAAGAACTTCTAGCCGTAGTTTTTGATTTTGACAAATTTCGTTCTTATTTGGTAATGTAAAAAACTATTGTTTATACTGACCGCTCTGCCTTAAAGTATTTGTTTAGGAAGCAGGACGCAAAACCAAGGCTAATCAGATGGGTTCTCTTACTTTCTGAATTTGACATTGAAATCAAAGATAAAAAAGGGTCAAAGAACCTTGTTGTAGATCATCTGGCGGGTCTGGAAGATACTAATTTGGGTAAGTTATATGAAGAAGCAATACAAGATTCATTCCCATATGAGAACCTAATGGCTGTCTGAATGAACAAACCAGATACGGAACCTTGGTACGCTGATTATGTGAATTATCTTGTGTCTAGATACCTAAGGACTATAGTTACCAAGAAAGGAAGAAGTTCTTTTCAAATCTTAAATATTATATATGGGATGATACGTATCTTTGTAGGACTTGTACCGACGGAATAATTAGAAGATGAGTCTTTGGAAGAGAAATCGGGAAAATGCTTGAACAATGTCATAAAGGACCAACTGGTGGAAATTATGCGGCTGATATAACTAGTACAAAAGTATTTGAGGCGAGATTCTTCTGGGCCACTATTTTTAAGGATTCAGCCAGATATGTTAAAGAATGTGATTCATGTCAAAGGTCAAGGAACATCTCGTCCGAAATGAAATGCCATTAAATAACATACTAATTTATGAAGTTTTTAACATATGGGGAATAGATTTTACGGGACCATTTCCTTTGTCTCGAAACTATACATTTATTCTTGTATCTATTGATTACATCTCAAAATGGGTAGAAGCAGAAGCTTTACCTACAAATGATGCTCGAATGGTTGTTAGATTTCTAAAAAGACTATTTTTAGATTTTGAGTACCTAAGGCACTCATTAGTGATAGAGGAACCCATTTTTGCAATGGTTTAATGGAAAGAACATTGAAGAGGCATGGAGTTACACATAAACTAGCGACCCCTTATCATCCATCGACGAGTGGGCAGACTAAGAACACCAATAGGGCAATAAAACATATCCTAGAAAAATCAGTTAGAAACAATAGGAAAGAATGGTCTAATAGATTAGATGATGCTCTTTGGGCATTCCGAACTGCCTTCAAAATCCCTTTAGTAAGTACACCATATAGGATTGTTTACAGAACGTTTTGCCACTTACCAGTAGAATTAGAACATAAAGCTTATTGGGCATTGAAAAACACAAATCTTGATTTAACCCTTATAGGTAAACACATAATTTTTACAACTAATCAAGCTTGCAGATATGACCACTTCAGGATTTGCAAAGACCGAACAAAGCGATGGCATGATGCATGAATTAAGGATAAGAACCTCAAAAGGGGAGACAAAGTATCATTGTATAACTCAAGACTGAGGCTATTCCCTGGAAAATCAAAATCAAGATGGTATGGCCCTTTTACTATCAGCAAAGTTTTTCCTTACGGTACTGTGGAACTCATTGGCACAGACAGTGGTGTTAGGAATTAGAAATTCCATGGTGAAGTGTCGGTCACCCCAATTATAGTCTAGCACAAGTTAGCTCGTAGACATATCGTTATTTACTGTTTATTAGCTTAGTTATTAGCTTAGTGCAACACCGTGGAGGAAGGACGTGATAATACAAATAAGCCGTAAAAACGTTTATTTATATTTTACGATCTTCTAATGTTTTGTCGATAACAAACGTAAAATCATATTAACGAAACAAATAAAATACGTAAATGGTTTGAACTAATAGTTTCTAACTTATTCACATTTTCACATAAAACACTAAAACAAGTATAAGTGATTTTATGATTTAAGTAATACATATGTACAACAACTAGTGTTTACATATTTGGATAAAATATACACATAACTAGTATGTAGTATATTGGGTAATACAAATGGGTAGAAACTTAAGTATCACAACCCATTGGGCGAATACATTGAATGTAGTTGGGTACAACCCAAAGCCCATAACCCATGGATCTTGACCCATAACCCATTGCATGACATCATGCTTATATCATACATGGATAATATTCATAACCCATGGATCAACCCATACCCAAGTGACCAAGTGCATTGCACTCAAAGATACATTGTATCTAGCCAAAGATCCATGGTTCAACCCATGACCCATGACCCATAACCAAAATACCCATGGGTAAAGGGGCGTCCACGGATCCCTAGCTTAACGCTAGACGGATCCCTTGTGGAAGGATCCGTGGGATCCGGGAACGATGAGGATTTTCCTCATAAATAGTGAGCCATTTCTTTATTATTTCTCACCCCTTTCTAACACACTTTCTCCACGAGTTAAAACTCACTAACCTCGGATCCAAGAGATCTATGTTTGTAGTTTTGTTTTGTGTGATCTTTTAGGTTCCTCTTAAAGGCAAGATCACCACCTTTGAAGTCAAGCAAGCTCAAGTCCATGAGTTGCCAAGCTTCCTCATCATCAAGGCTCTTGAAGTCTTCTTGTTGATGATTCCTTTCTTTCTTCAAAGAAGTGTAGTGTTGAAGACATTAGTGAAAGATGTCTCAAGTGTCAAGGCGAAGATATTAGTGAAGGGTATCTATAGTCTATAGCATAAGCACTTGTGGTAGGTGCTTAGAAGTCAAGACAAGGAGCATTAGTGAAAGGTGCTTGAAGTCGAGACTTGAAGCATTAGTGAAATGTGCTTAGAGTGAAGGCAGCAAGACATTAGTGAAAGGTGTCTTGTAGATCTAGTCAAAGGCATTAGTGAAGGTGCCTTAGATGTACATTCGATATGGTGTGTTTCGATGTACTAGATAGACTAGCATTAGATCCAAGGATATTGATGTCCTTGATGATGTTGTAAAGGAGTAGATCTCCTTTGGGATTAGTCGTTGGTGTAGTGTGGTAGTAGTTCCTCCATTGCAATGGAACTAGGTGCTTAGCCTAGTACCTAATAAAGGGTAGGCGACGTTGTGAAGGTGTAGTTCACCTTGGTGTGAAAGAACTAGGTACTTAGCCTAGTACCTTATAAAGGGTAAGCGACGTTGTGTAGGTTTGGTTCACTTGGGTGAAAGAACCGGTGGTTAGCCTAGCACCGGAAAAAGGGTAGGCGACGTTGTGAAGGCTTCTCCGCCATAAGGAGATTGGTGTAGTGTTTACAAACTCTCGAGTAGGTGACTCGAGGTGGAAGCGAGGCAAGGATGGTTTAATTGGTAAAACTATTCAACCCCCTTCTAGTTTTCCACAATTGGCATCGAGCTTCGTTACCAAGTTTCTTGAAGTATATTGTACTTTAAAACTTGATCGATCCATAGTTAATTGAAACTACAAAGAAGGTTTTCATAAAACAAACATCATGTCTTTTAAAATTATATGTTTGGATGTTGATTTGATAACAACATTTTTCCTATTTATTTTTTCATTTAATTGCACTAATCTTCTTTGTCATGTTGATTAGTCAAAGCTCATACCCACCAAGCTTTAGGAGTCGCTTGGTAACAAGAATACCTTCCTTAAGAAGGTATCTTAAACATAAAGGAGCGGGAATAGTCTAAGTGACATTTTCGTGTCATTTGTAAAGACATTCTAAGCACGCTAGAGGTATGATTTTCTTTTTACTTTGCTTGATAATTAAGTATAACTATTTAGGTATTTATATGATTATCTTTTGTGCAAATTACATGTTTTACATGACGCTTCATTAGGAAGCCTTTTTCTTACATCGTGTCTTATTTCTCGTCTAAAGTCGTGGTATATAAAACTTATGTTTTGTTTTCTTTTAATCGATAATAAAACAAAACACGAATTTCAAAATTCCTCCTTCCCATAAATACTCCCATCTTCGACCACTATATCAAACCCTCACTTTTTAAATCTTCAATTTCAAAATTTCCTCTCACTCAAAAACTTCATCTTCCTCCTCATTCCATCTCAACCGAAACCTAGAAGATCCGTCATCAACATGGTTTACATCGCACTCGTGCTCATCGCCTTAACACTCATCGCACTTGTGTTCCCTATGATGAAGTTCACATATGGAGACATTTACTTTGTGTTGTTAATCTACATTGAGATCATATACCCAATCCTTTGTATCATCCTTAGCATTGAAATGCAATATTACTAATAATCTTGTTATCTTTGTTATTATTTATTTTCTTGTGATTTATATGTTTCATATTCCTTCGTGATACATTAGAAGTCATGTGTGCATGCTAAAAGAAAATGTAGGATAAAACACTTCGTGGTATAAAATGTAAAACCTTTGTTTTTATCAAAGCATTTACATTACTACGGATCCACGGATCCGGAAGTTATACTAGCGGATCCCTTTTGAAAAGGAACCGTGGGATCCGTCTCTTGGAAAACAATTTTTTTTCTTCATGCAAATTAAAACCATTGTTAATAAAATCTAATAAAAGCGTTAGATAATTATAGGTCGACCATAAATATCACCTCTTAATTAACCCATCATTTCTATAGGTTCAACTATGATGCATGAATATGAGTTTGATTTTTCACTCACTAGCGTCTACACTCCGAACATCTCTCGAACCCAACACACCGGCAATCATGTCAGTGGGTTCAATAACCTCGAAACCGTCACTTCCACGAAGGGCGTATTGTGACACCTCTCTACAATTCGAAGAAGGTATCAATACCTCCTTCCGAGCCATAGGACTAGAATGTCTTCTTGAAATCAACGGAAGATATGTCCAAGGTTCATAATGGAATTCTTCCGTCAAGTCGAACTCGTTCGTAACGAGGATCGCTCTCTATCCCTTTGGTTTTATATCAAAAACCAAAAGTTCAATCTAACCCTTGGGCATTTTGCTCACATCCTCCGGATTCCAAATCATGGACAATGTGCCTTCACCAAAGATTGGTCTCTTGATTCTCTCTTCAACTTTTGTGAAGAAAATAGCCCATATTGTTCACACATACCCTCTCCGGAAGATTTAAATCGCATAATATGCAAACCTCGACCATATTACTCCGATCCAAACATTATCTTCACACGGGACATCCGAGAATAGTACAACCTCTTGCACTCATCCTACGTGAAAATGTTTGGAGTCTTAGGGGAAATCGAGAAATTCTTCCCGCTTGTTGTGCTCACATGTTGTCTTGTTTGCTAACACAACAACCATACAATCTCGCCTACTTCTTTGCAAGGCAATTGCAAATCTTCAAGGCTCAAGAATAAACTCATCCCTTATGGAATGTTCTTGACACGCCTCTATCATAATGTTATGCACTTCCATCCTCAATTTCAAAGTCCGTTGTATGTACTTGTGAACAAGATGATGGAACCGCTAAACATATCTCTCATGAAGACTTTCTTCATTCTTGATACCACCAACACTCATCAATCACATAATGATCCTCCTAGCGAAAATACTCAAGAAACCTAGTAGTATACCAAAATAGGATCAATTCTCTTGTATTCGTGCTCTATCAATGTAATCCAATTTCTTTCATGAAATAAAACATCTTACATTTGATATCTTAGTATTAGAACTCCTTTTAGACTATTCTTGAGATATAATGCATTGTCAAGATCATTGCATACCTTTAGTAAAGGTCCTGCTGAGCAGATAGGCGGATCCCAAAGATTGTGCTAGACGAATCCCTACACTTAGGGAACCGTGGGATCCGGCAAACAGAAAATGCAATTGCAAGCATTATATTTCAACCATATCCTTAGAATACCTCACACTAAGCTAAACATAGTGTCTTAAGAAAAATTAAGTCCTTATCAAGATAGGTTGATCCTTTTTACTCATACACCTAGATCACACTCTAAAACGTTTGTAGATCTACCATTTCATTTTAATCCGTTACTCTTCCGCTCTTAAACTCACACTTCATTTTTTACTTGATCCCTCACATCTAGTCTTAGAAATCTTTTGATTATGACAAAATTGATCATAAATCATCCTCACCTCAAAATTGATCAAAGTTGATCAAAATCTAGTTTTCCATCTCAAAGCTTCTAGGATATTTTCCAAAGCACTATCCTAAGACACAACACGATCTCTAGTATCATTTAGCTTCAATTGACACTCTAAATCTTTAGTGTCATCCTTGCTCATCCATTGGTACTCTTGAAAGTTCCAAAATCCTTCCATAAATAACAATCATTAGCTACATCATTCATTACCTTCAAGAACTCAAGCACCCTTCATTTAAAACACTTAGGAGGATGAAACACTCAAGATGATATAGGTCTTAGATCTTAGAAAGATCATTTCCACTCTTTCATAAGCTACTGAAAGCCGGTTCCTAGGATTAGCCTAGGCGGATCCCTCGAGGAAGGAAAGTGGGATCCGGATGACAGTTTATGTCAAATCTTGCTAAAACAATCATTTCAATTCATCTTCCTAACTCAAACACTCCATCTCATCTTAAATGAATTCCTAGATCAGTACAACCTCTGAAGTCGACTCTTGTGCATGTTAATCATCACATTCCAATGAATCCTAGTGGCATAAGGCTTAAATGCACTTGCCAAATATCTTGGTTTATAAACCACTTTGTTAGAACATCCATAGTCATCACTCTCATCCTAACTTTCAGCTCTTGCAACCTCTTGAAATCATCTCATCATGAGGAAAACCCCAAGTAGTAACTTATCCACCAAAGAACCACCCATGAAAAAAGCTCGTGTTATACACGAAATCTCTTCAACCGAATCATCTCCGGTTAAGCCAAAAAATGATAGGATTCTTCCTCATCCAATCAAACCAATTCCTAAAAGGATAGTACCCACAAAAATACCAATACCAAACACCACCATACCTCCTAGGCCAAACAATATTATCTCCACTAAACCATCACCATTGGTTCCTAGAGCTATTTCATTTACATCCCCACTATCATCACCACATCTCTACAATTTAGAGGACTTGCCTCTAGGCCGTCTCATCCGCTTCACGACAACATTCTCCTCATTAGGAGGAATAATGGTTCAAAATCAAGGTGTTGAGTCAACACTTGCTCCGACTTCCTTTTCATTGTTTCCATCATATAATCTCATTTGGATTATGAGAAATCATCAAAGTCAACCACCCGATCATATGGAAGTTGACACTTCTCTACCACCACCATCATTCTTGGTTGAGTCATTCTCAAATGTACCTCCACCAATCCTCCATCGTTTGAAGCTCCATTAAGCCGCTTCACTTGATCCTTCGCATCAAGCTATTTCATTTCCTCCACCACCACTACCTAGCCATGACAAAGATTGATATCATTGTCAACATGTTAAAAGTTTGATACATGAAGTACGAGAAGACCAACATTTCATGTTCTATCATCTCCTCGAACGTTTCGACGAGATTAAACCTAAACAAAACTTGAGCTAGAAGATTTTAGTGGTGTCCTAGCATCAAGCGTTAGTTGGTCTAGAAATTCCTAGTCATGTATTGTCTATTTTCTTAGCTTTTAGAGTCATGTATATCATAACTCTAGTTTTATTAAATAGAATTACACGCTACTTGTTATTTTTCTCGAGCATATGATTACCTTGTATTCATATCTCATTTTGTGATAACATTACTTGTTACATCACCATTCTTGAAATTAATCACTACTACGGATCCTCGATTGCCTGAGCGGATCCCTACTAGGAGGGAACCGTGGGATCCGTGAGACGAGAAAGTTTTCTTTCTACTAACTTGAATCACATTTGCGAAATTGTGAATTATACTTGCTTTCTAATCTTTGTTTTGTAGTTATTCAATTTACATGAAGACTTTGACATCCTAAAGCTAGGGAGCTTTATGTCAAAGCAATACATTGCAAATTACTTGCAATACTAGGTTTACATTTCGTGACATCCCGTGCATAATTGCAATCATCAAGGGAGCACATTCGCCACTTAGACGAAATCTTTGCAAACTTACTTTCAAACAAACTAGATTAGTATCACTTTCTTGACACCCTTACATAGGGATGGACTCGTCAAGGGGAGTAAAGGCGAGATCCGTTCCGTTACTTGCTCTCTATTTTTGTCTTTCTTTTCTCTTTCACATGTTTTCTTAAAAACAATGTGTTGCTTTCCTCAAACACTTTTGTTTCGACAAAAGGGAGAAGAAAGTAAAACTACAAATTCAAACTTTTACAATTTTAGCTTTTCCTTAAAATAATTTTATGTTTTGTCATCAACAAAAGGGAGATTGTTAATACAAATAAGCCGTAAAAGCGATTATTTATATTTTACGATCTTCTAATGTTTTGTCGATAACAAACGTAAAATCATATTAACGAAACAAATAAAATACGTAAATGGTTTGAACTAATAGTTTCTAACTTATTCATTTTCACATAAAACACTAAAACAAGTATAAGTGATTTTATGATTTAAGTAATACATATGTACAACAACTAGTGTTTACATATTTGGATAAAATATACACATAACTAGTATGTAGTATATTGGGTAATATAAATGGGTAGAAACTTAAGTATCACAACCCATTGGGCAAATACATTGAATGTAGTTGGGTACAACCCAAAGCCCATAACCCATGGATCTTGACCCATAACCCATTGCATGACATCATGCTTATATCATACATGGATAATATCCATAACCCATGGATCAACCCATACCCAGTGACCAAGTGCATTGCACTCAAAGATACATTGTATCTAGCCAAAGATCCATGGTTCAACCCATGACCCATGACCCATAACCAAAATATCCATGGGTAAAGGGCGTCCCACGGATCCCTAGCTTAACGCTAGACGGATCCCTTATGGAAGGATCCGTGGGATCCGGGAGCAGAGGATTTTCCTCTATAAATAGTGAGCCATTTCTTTATTATTTCTCACCCTTTCTAACACACTTTCTCCACGAGTTAAAACTCACTAACCTCGGATCCAAGAGATCTATGTTTGTAGTTTTGTTTTTGTGTGATGTTTTAGGTTCCTCTTAAAGGCAAGATCACCACCTTTGAAGTCAAGCAAGCTCAAGTCCATGAGTTGCCAAGCTTCCTCATCATCAAGGCCATCAAGTCTTCTTGTTGATGATTCCTTTCTTTCTTTAAAGAAGTGTAGTGTTGAAGACATTAGTGAAAGATGTCTCAAGTGTCAAGGCGAAGATATTAGTGAAGGGTATCTATCGTCTATAGCATAAGCACTTGTGGTAGGTGCTTAGAAGTCAAGACAAGGAGCATTAGTGAAAGGTGCTTAGTAGTCGAGACTTGAAGCATTAGTGAAGGTGCTTAGAAGTGAAGACGCAAGACATTAGTGAAAGGTGTCTTGTAGATCTAGTCAAAGGCATTAGTGAAAGGTGCCTTAGATGTACATTCGATATGGTGTGTTTCGATGTACTAGATAGACTAACATTAGATCCAAGGATTTTGATGTCCTTGATGATGTTGTAAAGGAGTAGATCTCCTTTGGGATTAGTCGTTGGTGTAGTGTGGTAGTAGTTCCTCTATTGCAATGGAACTAGGTGCTTAGCCTAGTACCTAATAAAGGGTAGGCGGCGTTGTGAAGGTGTAGTTCACCTTGGTGTGAAAGAACTAGGTACTTAGCCTAGTACCTTATAAAGGGTAGGCGACGTTGTGTAGGTTTGGTTCACCTTGGAGTGAAAGAACCCGGTGGTTAGCCTAGCACCGGAAAAAGGGTAGGCGACGTTGTGAAGGCTTCTCCGCCATAAGGATATTGGTGTAGTGTTTACGAACTCTCTAGTAGGTGACTCGGGGGGTGGAGTAGGGCAAGAAAGGTGTCCTTGTAGCCGAACCACTATAAATACTTGCGATGTGGTTTTGTGATTCTTACTCTTATCTTTTCATTACATATCTTTATATGCTTGCTTATCAACATCCAACACACACAACCAAATAGATTGACATAAGTCGATTTAAATAGTTTAAAAAAGATAGTTTTAATTGGTAAAACTATTCAACCCCCCCTTCTAGTTTTCCACAGGTTGGGTCTTTACCCACTGTATGCCTGATCCACAGTCCGAAAGAGGACGTTAGTATGTAACTATAAATACCCTCTACCTCCCAGGTAGAGGGTTGGACCTTCATTCTAATCTAACCTTCTCTTTGTTTACTCTCTCTAGAAAGGCTCCCATCTTCCACTTTCTCTCTAAACTTTTAATCCATACGCCTATATATGTTATGATTTGATGTGTTTATGAAATCCACTATGTTACATTTGGTATCGAGAGAGCCATGGTTTGATCATCTCTTACTTATCCTTGGATTTCTAGTGGTTTTATATGGTTTTGGGTTTGAAAAGTTTAGTGGTTTTGCATCATTTGGATCATTTCTCGTGTTAAAGTTTGAATTTTGAGTGTACTTTTGTGTTTAGAATCATTGTAAGTGCTTGGGTTTGGATTTGGAAAGCTTGAATCACTTGTGGTTGAGCTTGTTTTGGATTGAAAAGTGTGTTTTGAAGTTTTCAAGGTAGCGACTTGAGTCTCGTTGTGAATTTCTTCGTAGCGACTTGCTTCAGTAATTTATAGCGAGTTGTAGTGTTAGTCGTAGCGACTTGAGATTAGCGACTTGTCTATTGAGACAAGCCGGCAAACAGTACAAGTTAGTGGATTCTCCACTACGGCTAGCGACTTGGTGGGGTTAGCGACTTGCTTTCATTATTTCTAGCGACTTGGATACTTAGCGAGTTGCTCTTTAGCGACTTGTATGCTTAGTGACTTGTTGATTTAGCGACTTGTGTTTAGCGACTTGGTTCATAGCGACTTGTGTTTAGCGACTTGGTTACTCTAGAGACTTGTCTTGCTAGCGACTTGTTGACTTTTCCTGACAAAACTTCAAGCAGACCATAACTTTTGAAGCTGTAACTTTCGTTTCGTTTCTACCCATCAAAACGACCGTGAGAACGAGGAGAATGGAATGCCGGATCAACTAAAATTCATTCGGGTAAACCTTAGAGGCCTAAATCCGCTCCAAACAGAAGTTATTGAGGTTTTTATGTTTTTTGACCTAAATTTCTCTGTAAAAACGGGCATAAACCAATCCAAATCTCAACCAAACAACATCTCTGCTAATCCTTCAAACAATCATATGTCCTAACACATAATTTTCTTTCATTGTGTCTATCCATCAGTCATCTTAACACATTCCATTGCTCATTGCTTAACGGTTTGGTCTTGCTTTTAGTAAAATCCCGAGAAATATTATATTTCTCGGTTTAAATCATATACTTGTAAAATCCCGTGCATACTACAACATCATGTCTTACACTAGTGACCCGGTGATTTCGAAGTACTTAAATTGTATGATGTTGTGGACAACAATGATAATGTATGCTCTGTTGAGCGGTTAAAGATGTTTGAATTAATCAATGAGGATGTGAGATCTTCATGTTACGAGTACAATGAGAATGAATTGCACTCGCTAATGCTACTGAATGCCATGCAAAGGAATCTTTGCATTATACCCTATCAACAACTTCACTCACCTCATGTTACTTCTACCACAACAACGGAACGAACATGTATTGCCCTTTTCCGTCAAGATTTATCCACATTAACGGGTACATTACTGTTGAACTTAGAATGTAGGATCGTAATATATATTGTGTTTGATGATTCGGGTGGTCTTGGGAGATCAAAATACATGTTTTCCATTTTAGAGAGAGAAAGTAGAGAGAGAGGGTGTTCTTGCTAGAGGTTTACACAAAAGTATGGAATATTAGATTGAAGCACCACCCTTCCATGGATGGAAGGGGTATTTATCTACTGAGACACAACGACCTCCTATCGGCTGTGGATCGGGGATACAGTGGGTAAAGACCCGTCCTTCCTCCACGATGTTACATTATACTAAACTACGCTACTAAATAACTAATAAACTACTAAACAACGAAAATAACGACCGTCTACGAGCTAACTTATGCTAGATCATAATTGGGGTGACCGACACTTTAACATGGAATTTTCTAATTCTAACAATCTCCCCTAAGGAGGTCACCCGATGAAATACATTTTGCTTCCTAGCATTCTATCTTTGACTTCGTTCTTGAGCTCGTAGACTTCAATTCTTCAATTACGCAATCTTTGTGCTTAGCGGTGATTCTTCCAAGTCCGCATAGATTAGTACTTTAAGTGGAGGCCTTTGAACTAATCCACATCTTTGATGATCTTGAGCTTTCTTTGAGATCATCGACCACGATAAATCTGGATCATCCATAGTTGTTTTGCCTTCATGTGATGTTGTGACTTTTGGACCGACATGCTCACACTTTTGAATCATGACATCTTTCCATCGAGTGGCGGAAGCTTTTTTGGTTCATGATATTTGCAGTAGCGAAGCATAGTAGTATAAAATATCGAACCGAGGTTATGTAGACATGCACCGGTCATGATTTCTTCAATTAAGTGTGGTTCTTTGTGAACATGCGGCTTTGGATTGACTCCTCAATTACGATCACCGCAATCGTTGGGGTGTACACGCATCGACAATTAGCAATAAAAGCGCACGAAAGTGTCTTTGATCACTTTCGTTGAATTGAGGTACACGGCCCACGGTTCCCGTTGATCGATACAAATCTTTTGTGATAAGGTAGGATTCCTAAGAATCTCCTTGACGGGGTTTCGCAAATGTTTCTAGTGTTTTCAAACCGGAGCGTCTCAAAGAAGACAACACGGATTGAGTGAACCGGAATTGAGATTGATGATTGATGAAACATTGATTTGAAGAGAATCGCGTATTGCTTGATGAAAGAGTTTTGCAATACGACGAAGGTTTTATGAGAAAGATCAATTTTCAATCAAAATACTTTTGTATTAGAGAATGAGTACACATTCGACGTGCTAGCGAAAAGAAGAGATTCGCACATCGAGCGGTTTTCTAAAAGTATTTTCAATCAGAGATACTTTTGAATTTGAAAACATAAGTACACATTCGACGTGCTAGAGAAAAGAAGGTTTGCACATCGAATGGTTTTTCCAAAAGTATTAAATCAATTCCATTCTGGACCAAGGTTGATTCAAGAGATAATCGCCCCATTGTTTCTATCCGGTTGTCACAAGTTTGATCTTACGAGAAGATCTCACATGTCACCCACCAAGAGCTTGTTTGAAGTTGGCTCTAGAAGGATTTCCATCTTCATCGTGAATATTTTCATATCACTCGGATGTTCGCAATACCACAAGGATAATCGTGGGACTCTTAATATATTCTTACTTTCCACATTGTGTGAAAAGCAAGTCTTCAAGAATAGTGTCCTAATGAGATATTGTGGATGATCTCTTGGCTCTAGACTCAATAGTGCACATTTGGTTCTGTGTCGGAGACTAGGGAGAGGTCTCCTTCTTCAATATCAACAATCTCTAAGAGAAAGTCGATAGATAATGTTGGTTCCCGTGAGAATGAAACAAGCCCTTTTAAGAGGAACTTGAGTAGTTTGGGAAGTTTAGTGCGAAGCGTCCTTTGGGTCCATGACGTCTTGTCTTCAATACCGGTGTTACCTTAGTAACCACCGGTAGCATATGTATTGAACCCGGTTTACGCCTAAGGTTGAATTGATGGAGGACTATTTCTTTTCACCCTTTTCACATTCGGTTCTTTTCATTCTTCAACCCTTCAATGCTTACCGAGACTTCATTACTAGAACCTTGTTGGGTTTATTCCAATTCTAGCTCTATCTCGATCGGCACTCTTCCCAAATCTCACTTTTCTCCTTTTTCAATATACCTACGGACTCTACACTATCTAGTGGATTGTCCCTGGGTAGATCCCTCCGGTTCTGGCGGATCGTGGGAACAAATACCTAACCTAACCATCCTTATAACACCATGCATAAAGTAAATTTGGTCGGTCTTTTGGTATTGTTCTTTCCTTCTCGAAACCAATTGAAAAATCATTTGGAAAACCAATCAAGGTACTTGTGATATAAAATCAAAATATTTTGTACCTTAATTGTTTTTGATCATTTAGAAAACCTCCCCCTCAACATGTGCGTATGATTTAGAAATTGTTTAGCACAAGGAGGCAAGTGGACTTTGAAATATTTTCTTTGATCACAATTTTTATACGAAAAAGCCATTTGATTTTCTTGGTAAAATTATCCCCCTCAATATGTGCATAGGATAAGAGAAATCATTTTAACACATAGAGGCAAGAGTTCTTTTGAAGCACATCCACGAACACAAAATCCATTAAGAAAACCAATTGAAAAACTCAATCAAGGTACTTTATGTTAAAACATAAAAGCATTTGCACCTCGATAGTTTCTTTTCTTATAAAATGCTCCCCTCAATATATGCTTGAGATTCAAAGCTTTTAGCACATATGAGAGAGCGACTGCAAAAGCGAATCAAAACGATCATTTTTATCAAATTTCATTATTAAATCACAAATTCTCCCCGATCAAAATATCAAATCCTTTGAGATTTTGGATCCCAAGTGATTTAATTAGCTTTAGAAAACATGGGAGAAAATGTGGCCTTGTTTAAATACTCATCCGGTTTTGGATAAATCCTCCTCCTCAACATGTGCATTGTATATTTGAAATCGTTTGGCACATGGAGGCGGGAGTGCCTTTGAAGGACTAAAACCAATTTCATTTAAACAGATAAGAGATTTAACTCACGATCTCTACCCGATCAAAATTTCAAACCTTTTGAGATTTGTGATCCCAATTGATTTAAATCATTTAAAATATTTTGGGAAAGACGTGGCTTGATTTAACTTTGAAAAATGAGTGATAAGGACCATTTTAAGTCATTAAAGATTGTTAGTGTCGGGTATGATAGTTTTAAGAGATCTTTTAAGTAAAACAAAATAATTTCACAATCAAACAAGAATGTAAAAATTTCATTTTGAAAGACCTTGATTCTAAAGAAAAATCATACCATGACATAACATTAAATCTTTAGATCACCACTTATTTTGTACAATCCGGAATTTTATGAAGCAATATTGTTTGAAAATAATTTATTTTAAATCACTCTCCCCTCAATCGATGACCAAGTCGATAATTGAGTGGCTTAAGTTTTGATAAAATGAAGTCCGTGATTTTCAAAATTAAGTGCATTTAATTTTCAAAACAATATTTTCCATTTTCAAAACAATTTACTCAAATTATTCAAAATTGTTTAAAAATGGTATCTGCACAAAGAAGCGTTAGGTGGTTGAGAAGCTTCCGTTGTTCTTTGTAGGGCTTGGAAGAAAACCGTCTGCAGATGCGGTGAGACTTCTTCTTACGTTGCATTTTAATGCCAACCGAGGTCAAATTAAGCTCCGTTTCTTCAATCACTTAGAAGAAAACCATCTCACGATGCAAGTGAGACCTCTTACGTTGCATTTATGTCAACTCTCCAATGAAGTCCAATTAAGCTCGTTTCTTCATTTGTCAACCCAAGAAATAGTTACCCTTTCCTTTCGGCATCCAATCATCTTAAATTGTGGGATCCGGATCGGGAACATTCTTATATCCATGATATCTGCATACGTTAGTGAACATGCATACAAATATATGGTGGTCGACATCACCCAAACAACAATCGACTAATAAAAGTCAATGCAACATATCAATCAGATCACATAAATGTATAGGAATAATGAGTTCATCAAACTCTAATCATCTAATCCTAGCAATCATATCCTAGGCACCTAGTCCTTCAACATAGGTTAACATCATTTTTAATTAAGCATATTAGGATAATTAAGAAAGCCCGTTAGATGATGTAGATTTGAAAAAACATTATCCCCTCAATCCATGACTCATTTTATGAAAAGTTTAAAAGCTGAAGTCATTGATTGAGTTTTCAATTTAACAAAAACTACGAATCGATAGATTTTCAAGCAACTCATTTACCACCACTTTTGAAAACAACAAATATTTTTCGAAGAATTTATAGACGGAAAAATATTTGAGTAGGAACAATGATCCTTGACATACTTTCCTCATTTGTTTTAGGATAAGTGCACGAAATATTTGAAAAAAATGGTTTAGCAAACACTTTCCTTTCTTTTGAAGAGCGGGTTGCTATCTCAAATAATAGCAAGCCATTGTTTAAGCACGGGTTACTGATCGAAGTAATCGCAAGCCATCATTTGAAACCCGGTTCTGATCTGAAATAAGCTGTAAGCCATATTTTGAGACATGTTTAGAAAAGAATATTTACACCTCTGCTCGAACTTCATCTATGGTCCCGTGCCATTATTGAATGACATTTCTAAGACCGTAGATGTTATCGATACCGAAGACATGTCTTGAGAAAAACATATTTTGGTATTTTGAAATTTTTGATTTTTATGGTTTTGAAGGTTTTATATTTTTCTATTTTCTTTTTGTTGGTTTTATATTTTTCTATTTTCTTTTTGTTGGTTTTATATTTTGTATTTTGTTTTTCGAATAAATATTTACAAGGATAGAATAGATGATATAGTTAAAGAAGATGATGATACGAGTATGCGAGATAAGGATATCGAGCAGCCCGTTGTAGAAGATAGAAGTCATCATCCTTAAACATTCACCACCAAAGCTTCAGGGCTCGAGAATAGAAGATAGAACATGAGCCTTTGAGAAAGAGAGACTTTGCGACTTCCCCAAACCGAAAATCCTTCTTATTGAAAGCGATTCAAAGCTTTCTTTCAAGATTCTCTTAGCGGTGCACAAAGAAGCACACCATTATCATCGAACTTCTGCTCCTTTTAAGAATAATCACCGTGATTCTTCGTTCGAGGTTATATCATCCAATAGAACACCGACAACGTTTCATCCCACACTTAAATAATCTTCTCAAATTTCTTTTCCTTTGAAGTCAAGCAATCCATTCCAAAAAAAGTGTCAAGAGACCACTTCCCCATGTAGTTGAATTGATGCGGTCAATCTCTTAGACTAGAGCTCACGAACCCGAATACACATACCAAGACAAAGAAACTTATACCATCAAGTAGCAGATTAAGTCCAATAGCCAAAGAATAACCCCGATGTATACTTTTCTCTCCCACAAGAAAGTGTATGAAGCTCTAGAACCAAAGCACCGAATGCCAAAAGAGAATAGCAGATAACATTGAAGAAGCGGGCGAATCATCGATTATCTGCGGGTGACAATCTGCGGATGTCAACACCGGAATAAGTGATTATATCTACGAATCACAGATTAAGCCCTCAAGTAAAGCAATGAGCATCCCCAATGTACACAATCTCTCTCCCCGATGATTGTGATAACATCAAAATCATCACACACTTGTGTACCTCTTTCATCTTGAAACCGACTCTTCCATCTCTTCTCCCACATAGTTGGAATAAGAACACTAAACGCCTTGATGAGTAAAACCTTGAGTTTCTCTGCGGTCATGACATTTGTTTTCCCGGATAACTTCAATCACTTAGAAGTATTAAGTCCATCAAGTTTACTCGCCATGAGTCAAACCTTGAGTTTCTCTCTGGTAATAACATTTGTCTTCCCGGATATCTTCAATTACTTAGAAGTATTAAGTTCATCAAGTTTACTCGCGTTTAGATCGTGTCTCCTTCCCCTTGATGGTTTTGACACTTGTAATCAGCAACTCTTTGAAAGCCTAAATACTAGAAATCTTTTGAGAAGAACGCTTGAAGTCATTGTGAGAATCAACTTGTTGAAGAACAGTGTGAGCAAGTCTAATTGGGGATCAAATCAAACATTTCACCCTCCCCCAATTAGTGCTCTCCCCTAAACCGTCAATCTTTATGATGAATGCTTGAATTGAGAAGAAGTCTTTAGATCGATAAATGCAACTCGTCTTTAGCCTTCTAACATGTAGCAGAAAATGTAGAACCGACTGTAGACTCGACCTTCTTCAAGATTGTCCAGTTGGGGAATAGAAAGTCAGCATCTTCATCTCACCAAAAAGCATCCCAATTAACACATCTTGCAAATCCCTTAACTAAAATCCTCCCAATCAAACAAGAACAGAAGATGTTCATCAAGGAAATCAGCAATCAGCCCGCAACAAACACACTAAATGGTAACACTAAACTACCAATCACATCAAACAAGAGCAGATAGACTGTTCGGAATCATCATGTTGATGTGTAAGTGAAGCATTAACCGGAAACACTTTGTCAATAAACTCATTAGTCCGTGAGAAGATGTCAACCAACGAATCTTAAGAAGAAACTCCATGTGAAGATTACCCGATAAGAAGAAGCTCGGTTCTTACATGAGTTTAGAGCCGTATGACCATTTATATTCTCAAATATAAATCAACAATGCAAAAAATTCACACTTCTTCTTCCCTCAAGAATTGCATATGGAGATGCCATTCTTGACTAAATAAGTGAAATCATCTGAATGTCCTATTCACACTTCTCTCCCACAAAATAAGCACATGATGTCGCCATCTTCATTATTGTTGAGCAAGTTGAATAAGAAAACAATCAATGGTAGCCCGGTTCACTTGAAGAATTAGCGCATGGAAAATGTATGAAGCATGTTGATGAGAATGGTCATTAATAAGAAGATTTCTTCTTGAGAAGATAAAGCGATCGATCGTACACTTTTCTTTTCTTTGAGGAACGAGGCATGAATGTTGTGTTCATACGTCATAAGAAGATTTCTCTTCTTTCGAAGATAATGCGCATCAAACGCATACATTTCTTTTCTTTGGAGTACGAGGCTGAACCGATGTGACTAGACGTCATAACCTCTCTCTTTTATGCTCTCTTAGCAAAACATGCAATCATCCCCATTATCATTCTCGTAGGCTCTTTGATGTGACAACCGATGAGAAGACCCAATATGATGGATTTGACCTCAAGTAAAATACCCGAACTCGTGACTTAAACTTGCACATATGTAACAAAGAGCGGTGCCGAGACATCATGCCCATTTGAATCTCTAAGTACTCTATACTCTTCATCCAACCAACCATCAAGTATAAGACGTACATCACCTCTTGAAAATCCACAATTGAATGTGACACTGAGTACTACAACGTAACTCCTTTAAGTGATAGTTATTTTGAGGTGATAAGAGCCCAATTCCCCCAAGTGGTAAAAGAAGAGGTAAAAGTCACCCAACAATAACTAGATTTCCAAGTCTTCGATTTTGATAATAAGCTCGAACAAGGATCATGAAGAATCTTCATCCAACCATCCCCGATACCTTCAGATACTAAGTACACTCGCCCGTGATATTTCACTTCAACCTCAAATAAATAATAGTGAATTAACCCCGTTGTCACATCTTCTGATTAAAAGCTCAAATCTAGCCTTCTTTGACGTTTTAAGTGAACTATGATAATGGTATCATCCCGACCATGGTTAAAAAGCACGTAATCCCGTAAAACCAAGTGATAACCAAACTGCCATGACGAATATTCAAACACACATCCAATTCATGAAATACACCCTTTTATCCCTTCTTCGAAGCAGAAACCGTAGCACCAGCATCAAGTAAGATCCAGATTTACACTTTCCTTTCTCCAAGATGGTTCCATCATCACAGGATTTTACAATTCTATAGTTTAAACCGAGAAATAGTTTCTTTCATGGATTTTACAAAACCAAGAATAAACCGTAAGATAGATCCGAAAATGCACTTTACTAATACGGGATGTTTCCATTGTCACGGGATTTTACAAGTCTATGATTTAAACCGAGAAATAGGTTCTTTCATGGATTTTACAAAATCAAGACAAAACCGTAAACAATGTTAGTTTGAGCGGTGTAATGACAACTTTGGTTTTGGTGAATATCTGTTTTAGGGGAACATGCAACGGTTCTTCAGTGGTTCAATCTCCAACATCAATAATATCATCAACCATCCAGTAAATACTTTGGTAAACACAACATTCACGTATTCTGACGGCTATTGTAGTGACCACATGAAGAAGTAAACCCGATATGTCAAACTTGATCATGAAGTGAACTTTCCCAGATTTGTTACTTAAACTTGTACTAATATTTGTGAAGAAGAAACGGTGTACCCAATGTACAAAACCTCTTGACATATCCTCAACTGCGTGAGACACCGAAGTGATAGTTACTTTGTGGGTTAAGCGGGAAAGAATCACAACCGTAACTAAATAGCCAAGTCTTTATCACACTTAATAAACTGCTCAAACAAGTCATCTTGGCGGAAGGGTAGAAAGAAAAAACACAATAAGTAGACTACTTGGAAAACCTCACTTAAATCCAAATAAGAAATATCGTCCAAACAACCCCGTAGTCAACTAGGCTCCAATGACAATTCAAGCCGAGACCAAATATTCTCCGTGAAAGTGCATAGACCAAAGTACCAAACAACACTCATCATTAAGTCTCATTATCACAAATTTCTTCAATAAATCTCATTAAAGCCAAGTCTTATAAATCGTATCTCAACCATGAGATACCCATCTTATAATCATTCAATGCCCATTTTACATTTTCATCATAGCAGCATTCAAAACCAACCCAAGATTATCCCAATAGTCGGTCCAGGTGAAGCATTTCCGTTAAGCCCAGTCTATCCTTAAAATAAGAAAAATCCAATACTAATATCGTTCGACCCAATCAAAATTCCATCCGGTTCAAACCATACGATAATAATCGTGAGATTCGATCCAAATCCACATCCAATATCCAAATCATAAATTACCACAAATCCCATTATCGCAACACTAAATAACCATGATTTAATCCACAATACACGATTCAATATAGGAGGCCCAACCATCTAAGAGCAAGACTAATTCATGTCATAAAATACGCCCATGTATACCCCTATACTCTTTCATTCCAAAGCGAAACATCACCTAATCCATTAATTAGCCCACGAAATCAATACACCCAATCCACAGCGTATACAAATTCAAGGTCCATAAAAAATAATGCACACTCTAATACATTTGGGGAGTATAAAAAACCACATACACACATACCCTAAAATCCCACACATTATCAAACCCTAAAAATTATATCATCCGCCTCTCTCATTATTCACAGCCCCCATCTCATTCCTCTAACCAAAGAACTCATCTCATCAAGAATAATATGCCCTACATCTCCAAATCTTAACTGAAATAACCATTGCTCCCCTCCAAATCTAAATCTCATCATCCCATTGCTCGGTCACACAACAATATGCTTCAATGGCCTCGCCACAGGGTTGGCTCGAGGGAATAGCGACAGCCACAGGGATGGTTACTGATTTGATATGACAACAAGATCAAACACAAGTTCAAGGTAGGTTTATTGACTTGGATGTTTTAATTTCCTTATAACCGAATCATGAAAAATATTTGAAACCCTAAATGGTTTTAAACTTTCTTCAATTTTGTTCGAATATTGTAACAATCAAAGATCGATGATGATGAGTACTTCGTGTTAATGACTCACGGAAGTCTTGATATAACATTAAGTGACACGAATTTTTTTTTCAGAGACCAAAATTATGCAATCCCTTTTTGTTTTTGTTTCAATATTCTGTTTGGATAAAGTCAATCAACGAAATTAAAGAAACGAGTATAACCATATTCTTATAACTCTTTCTTTGTGTTTTCGGATATAAGCACAAGATGAGATGTATTCAATAGATCAATGAAGATAGATGTTCACTTTTTAAAGATCTGTAAAGGATTAAAAACGAAGGAAGTGAACACACTGAGATCAATCAATCCTTTTTGTTTAGGGTTGAGTCTGGATTATAAATGAGTATGTATGTTGAATACTGATGTAGATGTTGCATGTTACTTTTGATTATTGGTTTTGATTTGTTGATGTATAGAGACCGAATCATGAAATCTTCTTATTTTGCTTTGACAAGTCGCTTATGATATAAGTCCTTCTTGACTCATCACACAAGTTGCTAGCGCTTTGACAAGTCGCTAGGTCTTAAGTTTGATTCAAAAGTCAAAACGGTCACCAAGTCGCCACCATTTTTTACAAACCAAGTCGCTACCTAATTTTCAAACCAAGTCGCTACCTAATTTTTCAAACCAAGTCGCTACCTGTTTTTCAAATCAAGTCGCTTCGACTATTGACTCAATAGTCAAGTCGCTATGCTCAAAAGCAAGTCGCTAGGTCATTTTCGAGATCAAGTCGCTACTTAGCTTTATACATAACTCGCTATTGACTTTCAAGAAAGTCAACGTATAACCAAGTCGCTCTAAATGAACGGTGAATCGGACAAATATGAGGCCAAGTCGCTAATATGAAATTTCGCGAGTTTTCCACCATATTCCGTTTATCTTCAATTTTACCCAGAAAACTTATGCGGAAAAACATAGTCTTAAAAACGCTTCATTTAGACCCATTTAGACCTCGAACATGACCGAATGACTTCTTTGACTACACTTATTTGGTAACAAAAAAACATCATATAAAGACTGTTTGGACAAGAGAACACAAGCGAAATAACATTGATGGGACCATGATATATTTTGACTATATATGATACTAAAACCATGTAAAAGATCATATACCAATAACAATATTCCGACCACAACAAATACCCAAAACAGTTTCATACAAATATCAAAACCACAAGAAAGATCATCAAAACACAAAAACCTTGGCTCTGGTACCAATTGTAGGATCGTAATATATATTGTGTTTGATGATTCGGGTGGTCTTGGGAGATCAAAATACATGTTTTCCATTTTAGAGAGAGAAAGTAGAGAGAGAGGGTGTTCTTGCTAGAGGTTTACACAAAAGTATGGAATATTAGATTGAAAGCACCACCCCTTCCATGGATGGAAGGGGTATTTATACTTACAGACACAACGACCTCCTATCGGCCTGTGGATCAGGGATACAGTGGGTAAAGACCCGTCCTTCCTCCACGATGTTACACTACACTAAACTACGCTACTAAATAACTAATAAACTACTAAACAACGAAAATAACGACACGTCTACGAGCTAACTTATGCTAGATCATAATTGGGGTGACCGACACTTTAACATGGAATTTTCTAATTCCTAACATAGAACAATTGGAACAACAACTTGATAAAGAAAAGGTTCAAAAGGATAGTTCCAGTGCTGCACTTCAAGTGATCCACAACCAATTTCAGTCATTCATCAGTGGGGAATTTACATCAGATTATGATCAACACATTACTGAAATGTCTTTCAAGAGACACACTGGAATGGAAATTAGCGTGTTCATAGAGACACTTATCCATCTCATGGATAATGTGGATAAGTATATTGAGGAAGTTACTCAAAAAGAAGAAAAAATTGATGAGAGTCGGTTTAGTTGATGATTGTTGTGATGAGTCGGGTAATGTTTGATTGAAAGATCGGAGGTTCTTGAATGTAGAATAACGAGAGACAACAAAGAATGATGTAACCACGGTTCAATAACTCCTATTACACAAGAAGTGGATGCGATGTCGAAAGGGGATGAATGTCGTGCACAATCAAAAGATTGTAGTGTTGAGTCGGGTAAAGCATCACATGATGGATCGGTTGGAGTGAACACGAGAGGTTCGAGATAAAGATAAGTTTGACACGACCCGAGAGTTCACGATTCTTGCTACACTTGATGAGGATGCAGATGACAGGCCGATAAATGAACATGTGTCAAGTGATGAGGTACCCTTAACTGTTCAACATAATGCATATGAAATTACTCTTGTGAAAACTGATCACATCACATAACATGTTCTTGATACATGTTCTGTAACTGAAGCTGAGTCTGAGATAAAGTGTTTCAAAACTAATGATATGGTTGATAAGGATAGTCAGAGAGAGTTTTTGTAGCAGTTGATTCTCACAAGATTTATTTGAGCTAATTGTGTTCTTCTCTATTTCAAGTATATGAGTGTATTATGTTTCTTGATTACGAGGTATCAAAACCGGCAAGGGGAAGGAGACATACATCTAAACACAAAGCAGTACACGTCTTTGAACTAAATACTTCTTCTTTATTGAAGTTATTCCGGGAGACAAATGTCATAACCGCAGAGAAACTCGATGTTTAACTCGTGGCTTCCGTGTATTCCAACTATTTGGGGAAGGATATATTATTCCAACTATTTGGGGGAAGTGGTCTCTGAAGACTTTTGGTATGTGTTACTTCAGTGTTCAGTTGGAAGAAATATGAGACGAAATTTAAAGAGTGGGATGATACGTTGTTGTTCTTCTTCTTGATGATATAACCCCGAATGGAGAATCTCGATTATCGTTCTTAAAAGGAGCATGGGATTTATGTTAATGGTGTGCTTCTGCACTGGCTAAAGCGAGCTTGAAATAGAGCTTGAATCGCTCATCTAATGGATTTTCGGTTTAGGGAAGGCGCCAAAGTCTCACTTCAGACGGTTCAATTTCTCTCAATTCGAGGAGCCTCAAAGCTTTGGTGGTGAATGTTTAAGAGATGATGACTTCTATCTTCTACAACGGGCTACTCGATATCCTTATCTCGGTACTCGTATCATCATCTTCTTATACTATATCATCTACTCTATCTTTGTAAATATTTTTCTAAAAGCAAAATACAAAAATATAAAACCAACAAAAACAAAATAGAAAAATATAAAACCTTCAAAAATCCATAAAAATCAGAAAATTTGAAAAATACCAAAAATATTGTTTTTCTCAAGACATGTCTTCTGGTATCGATAACATCTGCGGTCTTAGAAATGTCATTCAATAATGGCACGGGACCATAGATGAAGTTCGAGCAGGAGGTGTAAATATTCTTTTTCCATAACATGTCTAAACCAATGGCTTGCAGTTATTTCAGACTGTAACCCGTGCTTAACAATGGCTTGCTATTATTTCTGATAGCAACCCGTTCTTCAAGGAAGGAAAGTGTTGCGCTAAACCAATTTTTAAATATTTCGAGCACTTATCCTAAAAACAAAATGAGGAAAGTATGTCGAAGGACTGTTGTTCCTACTCAAATATTTTTCCGTCTAAAATTCTTCAGAAAAATATTTGTTTTAACAAAATGGTGGTAAATGAGTTGCTTGTAAAAACAATCAGATTCAGAGTTTTTATAAAATTTGCAAACTCAATCAATGACTTCCGCGCTTTTAAACTTTTCAGTAAAATAAGTCATTGATTGAGGGGGAGAATGTTTTCAAATTTACATCATCTAACGAGCTTTCTTAATTATCCTATATGCTTAATTAAAAATGATGTTAACCTACGTTGAAGGACTAGGTGCCCAGGATATGATTGTTAGGATTAGATGATTAGAGTTTGATAAACACATAAATCTCATACCTTATATGAACTGATTGTTATGTTGGATTGACTTTTATTAGTCGATTGCTGTTTGGGTGATGTCGACCACCATATATCTGTTTGTGTCTACTAACGTATGCAGGTATATTGGTAAATAAGAATGTTCCCGATCCGGATCCCACAAATGAAGATGATTGGATGCCGAATGGAAAGGGTAATTATCTCTTGGGTTGACAAATGAAGAAACGGAGCTTAATTGGACTTCTATGGAGAGTTGGCATGAAATGCAACGTAAGAGGTCTCACTGCATCAACAAATGGTTTTCTTCATCATCAAATGAAGAAAGCAGAGCTTAATTTTACCTCGGTTGGCATGAAAAATGCAACGAAGAAGTCTCATTGCATCGCAGACGGTTTTCTTCAACCCTCAGCAACAAAAACAAAAGCAGCTCAACCACCTAACGTATCTTTGTGCAGGATAACAGTGATGATACCATTTTTGTAAAACTTTGAAAAATATTGTTTTGAAAATGGAAAAATATTGTTTTGAAAATAAATCGGATTCAAAGTTTTGAAATCAACCGGACTTTATTCTGTCAAATCTTAAGTGATTTCAAATTAAATATTTTCAAACGATATTTCATCTATCAAGTCCGTTTGTACGTTAAAATGTGGTGATCTAAAGATTTAATGTTATGTCATGGTATGATTTTCTTTAAAACTCAAAGATCTTACAAAATGAAATTTTTTCTGTTCTTGTTTGATTGTGAAATTGTTTTATTTTACTTAAAGATCTCTTAAAAACTATCATACCTGACACTAACAATCTTTAATGTCTTAAATTGATCCTTATCAGTCATTTTTCAAAATTAAATGTTGCCACGTCTTTCCCCAAAACTTTCTAAATGATTTAAATCAATCGGGATCCAAAATCTCAATTGGTTTGAAATTGGAGAGATCGTGATTTAAATCTCAAATCAGGTTTTAAAGGGTAATTGTTTCAAAACACTCTTGCCTCCATGTGCCAAACGATTTCAAATATACAATGCACATGTTGAGGAGGAGCATGTAACCAAAAACCGGAAGAGTATTTAAACCAAAGCATTTTCTCCCATGTTTTCTAAACCTTATTAAATCACTTGGGATCCAAAATCTCAAAGGGTTTGATATTTTGATCGGGAGAATTTGTGATTTAATATGAAATTTGATAAAGGTGATCATTTGATTCAATGTTGGCTCTCTAATATGTGCTAAACTCTTTCATATATTGATGCACATATTTAGGGGGAGCGAATGGTTTCTATTAGCGATCGTGAAAAGTACTTCAAAATGAACTCTTGCCTCTATGTGCAAAATGATTTTCGAATATCCAACGCACATATTGAGGGGGAGAATTTACCAAGAAAATCAAATGGCTTTTTCTGCGGAAATTGTGATCAAAAAATTATTTCAAAAAACTCTTGCCTCCATGTGCTAAACAATTTAAAGATCATATGCACATGTTGAGGGGGAGCATTTTGAAACAATTACCCTTTAAAACCTGATTTGAGATTTAAATCACGATCTCTCCCCCGATCAAAAATTTCAAACCAATTGAGATTTTGGATCCCGATTGATTTAAAATTTTTGATCGGGGGAGAGATCGTAATTTAAATCTCAAATCAGGTTTTAAAGGGTAGTTGTTTCAAAATGCTCCCCCTCAACATGTGCATATGATCTTTAAATTGTTTAGCACATGGAGGCAAGAGTTCTTTGAAATAATTTCTTGATCACAATTTTCGTAGAAAAAGCCATTTGATTTTCTTGGTAAATTCTCCCCCTCAATATGTGCGTTCGATATTTGAAAATCATTTTGCACATAGAGGCAAGAGTTCATTTTGAAGTACTTTTCACGATCGCCAATAGAAACCATTCGCTCCCCCTCAATATGTGCATCAATATATGAAAGAGTTTAGCACATATTAGAGAGAGCCAGCACATTGAATCAAATGATCACCTTTTATCAAATTTCATATTAAATCACAAATTAACATTTCTAAATGATCAAAACTATTAAGGTACAAAATGCTTTGATTTTATATCACAAGTACCTTGATTGATTTTCCAAATGATTTTTCAATTGGTTTCGAGAAGGAATGAACAATACCAAAAGACCGACTAATTTTACTTTATGCATGGAGTTATAAGGATGGTTAGGTTAGGTATTTGTTCCCACGATCCGCCAGAACCGGAGGGATCTACCCGGGGACAATCCACTAGATAGTGTAGAGTCCGTAGGTATGATGAAAAAGGAGAACAATGAGAATATGGGAAGAGTGCCGATCGAGGCAGAGCTAGTCTTGGAACAAACCCAACAAGGTTCTAGTAATGAAGTCTCGGTAAGCTTGAAGGGTTGAAGAATGAAAAAGAAATTATTGTGAAAAGGGTGAAAAGAAATAGCCTCCAATAATTCAACATTAGAAGCGTAAACCGGTTCAATTCATATGCTACTTGGTGGTTACTAAGGTAACACCGGTATTGAAGACAAGACGCCATGGACCCGATGGACGCTCGCACTAAACTTCCCAAGCTACTCAAGTTCCTCTTAAAGGGCTTGTTTCATTCTCACGGGGAACCGACATTTTATCTATCGACTTTCTCTTAGAGATTGTTGATATTGAAGAAGGAGACCCTCTCCCTAGTCTCCGGCATAGGAACCAAATGTGCACTATTGAGTCTAGAGCCAAGAGATCGTCCACAATATCTCATTAGGACACAAAATTAATGAAGACTTGCTATTTCACGCAATGTGGAAAGTAAGAATATATTAAGAGTCCTACGCATTATCCTTGTGGTATTGCCAGAACATCCGAGTGATATGTTAAATATTCACGATGAAGATGGAAATCCTTCTAGAGCCAACATCAAACAAGCTCTTGGTGGGTGACATGTGAGATCTTTCTAAAGATCAAACTTGTGACAACTGGATAGAAATAATGGGGCGATTCACTCGTGAATCAACCATGGTCCAGGAATGGAATTGACGAATACTTTTGGAAAAACTGTTCGATGTGCAAATCTTCTTTTCTCTAGCACATCGAATGTGTATTCATGTTTTCAAACACAAAAAGTATCTCTGATTGAAAAAATACTTTTGGAAAAACCGTTCGATGTGCAAATCTTCTTTTATCTAGCACATCAAATGTGTACTCTTTTCAAATACAAAAAGTATTTTTGATTGAAAATTGATCTTTCTCATAAAACCTTCGTCGTATTGCAAAACTCTTTCTTCAAGCAATACACGATTGTTTTTCAAATCAATTTTTCATCAATCAGTGAATCTCAATTCATTGGTTCACTCACTCCGTGTTGTCTTCTTTGAGACGTTCGGTTTGAGAACGGCTAGAACATTGCAAAACCCTATCAAGGAGATTCTTAGGAATCCTACGATCACAGTATGCTTGTATCGATCAATCGGGAACCGTGGGCCGTGTACCTCAATTCAACGAAGTGATCAAAGACACTTTCGTGCACTTTATTGCTAGCGTTGTTTGCGGTACATTTGGACGGTTGCGGTGATCGAATTGATGAGTCAATCCAAAGCCGCATGCTCACAAAGATCCACACTTAATTGAAGAAATCATGGTGGTGCATATCTACATAACCTAGCTCGATATTTATATACTATGCTTCTACTACGCTGCGCAAATATCATGAACCGGTAAAGCTTCCGCTACTACGATGGAATGATGTCATGATCCCGAAAGTTTGAGCATGTCGGTCCGAAGTCACAACATCACATGATGGCAACACAATAAAGGGTGATCTGATTTATTGTGGTGATGATCTCAAAGAAAGCTCAAGATCATCAAAGATGTGGATCGGTTCAAAGACCTCCACCGAAAGTACAAAATATCTTGACTATGAAGAGTCATTGCTAAAGCACAAAGATTGCGGAAGTGAAGAATTAATGTCTACGAGCCCAAGACTGATGATAAAATATAATGCTAGGATTCAAAATGTAAATCATGGGGTGACCTCCCTTAGGGGGAGATTGTTAGGAATTAGAAATTCCATGGTGAAGTGTCGGTCACCCCAATTATAGTCTAGCACAAGTTAGCTCGTAGACATATCATTATTTACTGTTTATTAGCTTAGTTATTAGCTTAGTGCAACACCGTGGAGGAAGGACGGGTCTTTACCCACTGTATGCATGATCCACAGTCCGAAGGAGGACGTTAGTATGTAACTATAAATACCCTCTACCTCCCAAGGTAGAGGGTTGGACCTTTCATTCTAATCTAACCTTCTCTCTTTTGTTTACTCTCTCTCTAGAAAGGCTCCCCATCTTCCACTTTCTCTCTCTAAACTTTTAATCCATACGCCTATATATGTTATGATTTGATGTGTTTATGAAATCCAATATGTTACAAGTGGGTATTTTAAGGTCAACGATCATTGCGTAAATAATTATTATGAAGGGGTTGACATGGACGATGGAAAGGAAATTATGTACTTCAGTGAGCAAAGAGCACCTTAGAAGATGGTGCTAAGTCTAACATAAAGACTCCTCTAAAGAAAAGTGTTAACCGGGAGACAACCCGAATGTTTTTCCTTTCCATTTTTAGACATTTTTGAACCACCTCCTTGTATTTTGGATATTGTTTTTGGTTTGGTATACTATATATTGGTAATTGCATGTATAAAAGGTCGAAGGAACGGAAAAAGAACTCAGGTTAGTTCCCATTTGATATTTGGAAATTTGGGGGACACGAAATTTTTTGTCTCTAGGAACCCTCTACGGCGTAGAGCTATTCTCTTTATTACACCACATGTCCTAACTTGAACAAAAAAGTTTTTAACTTTTTCCATATACGGCGTAGCCGACTTTTCTGTATGTGCCGTATACACCTTCCAGGCAAAATAAATTAACATATATACCTTGCATACGACGTATTGGATAATCATCCATTACGCCACATATCCTTTCTGTAACAAAATTTTCTTAATTATCAAATCGTGTAAATTATTTTTGAACTTTGTGGGTGTGTTCCCTATAAACCCTCACGAGACTATAACTCGTCCACTCGAGACACCGAGGGTTTTAAAGGCTTGTTGCATATGATAAATGCAACAGTGATTCCTACGAAAGTGAGTTACGTTTTATTTTTGTTTTTACTCTTATATATCTATCACGATGTGCGTAATTGTTTGCTAAGTCTGTTCAAGGACATGGATTTTTTTCTCATCAAGTTCAATTTAAGACATGTTTCTACAACATGAGTCTTCATTCATACCGAGCAAATCCAAAGGAGTTTCTCGTTTCAATTCTACTTTTATCTCTTGTTTTTCATTTTTAAGTACAACGGGGACATTGTACAATTTAATTGGGGATGAAAAGTAGAATTTTACTTTGACTTTTGTTTGCCTTCATTTCTAGTTTTCTTAAGATTTTTGTGCCAATTTTAATTCTTTGACATTTTTTCTTACCAAAACTAGAATAGTTCATTAGCCGAGCACACATAACCCATAATTCCAATCGGTGAGATTTAAGCCTTTTCCATTTTCTTATATTACATAATTCCACCAAAAATAAGTGTGTCGGTAGTCAATGTAGACTTTAGAACTTGACCCGTATATCTTTTCAAAACCATAATGATGAGTATTACATTAAGTAATTGATGTAAATGGAAAAATCAATCTAAGAAGGCAATATTCTAAGATTAACCCAAAAAAAACCCATATGTGTAAATTTGTATGCGTTTATCGACTTGTCACATTGACTTGTCGACCACCCATGATAACCCTTTTGTTGCACTCACTTTTAGTGCAAGGTACCCTTAGTTAAACCCTTATGAACCATTATTTTGTTTCTTGCCCAACAAATGTTTAGTTCGTTACACCATTTCACCTAGCCTACTGTGTAGTCTACTATCATTAGTTGAGGAATTGTTGGTTACTTTAGCCCTTGGTTCAAGTAGGGAGATTTGAGAAATACGCTTACGTGGAATACTGATCACTTATGATCATTGAATACCCCCCATAATTCTATTTATTATACACGATTCATCTCAAGTGGGGGGTGACCTTATTTGCTTCAAAACTTCATATTGCTAAAGGAAAAAATATACATATTTATGTTAAAAAAACATGCAGTAATTGAAGATGTTATTTGAAGAATGGATTAGTGTAATACCTCATTCACCTAAGTTGTTGATCAAAGTTTTAAAGGTAAAAGAAGGCGAATATGGAGATTAACACTATAAACACTAATCCATGGTTATCATTTGAGCTCTATTGTCGAAGGACGGGGTATTAAACTCATTGATACTTAATGAATGACTTGAGCCTTGAACCAACTATTGAAGTTCGAGTAGTGTGTACATACTTTGCCTATACATTATAGCACACTAACTCGTTATGATCGATTCTTGCATCAATGGCAAGGATTTTGGTTTAGACTATTTGTTTGTGATTTTCATTTTTAACCCTTTTAAATGTGTATACCATGTCTATTCCTACCCTTAGTTGTTCTAAATAGTAGTCCTAACCTTTAGCCTACTTGAGTTAAGGATTTAGGCAATCTTAAGTTTCTCACTCATTGTTATGGGTGAGCATTTACGATTTTGTCCCTTTTTCTGGATTACTGTTGTCGGTAAAAGACGATCTAATATGAAGGGCTCAACCCTTAGCCTTTATTGAATTCACCATATATTGCCTTTGGAAATTGCTTAGACCTTGGCTCTAGTTGTGGAGTTTAGTATACTCGCTAAGCCTATGATAGAATACATGCTACGATTGTGCGATGAGTGATCACCCCAAAAATGAAACATGTAGATTAGCAAGTGAATGAGTGAATTTGCTTCCCTTTTCGTGAGGTGTTTGGCCTTGGCATTTCTAGCATAGGTAATTTGGAAACTCATATTTTCCAATAACTTGGGAGATATCTTTTTAGAAATTATAATCATGTCTACTTGAGGGCAAGTAGAAGTCAAGTGGGGAGATATTTGATAACATCAAATATCTTATACTTTAATCTATCAAATTCCATTATATTATGCTCATATTTCTTGTATTCATATAAAAATTAGATACTTAATTGCTTCCTATTTATTTTCTAGGATTTATCTGAATATTGAACGACGAGATGTGGAATTGAAAAGTTATTCATTTTGAAATATAGATATGCTGGAACAGAAGACATATGAGGCGTAATTGACATCTGGCACATGCGCCGTAACCATACTCAAAGCAGTGTTATCAAAGTTAACTCAAAGAAGACATACGATGTAATCTCATCATAATGAATACACCGTATCATCGGTGAAGACTAAATGGTTATCCATATCACAAGATCTATACGGCGTATCTTGGACACCTGTTATACGCCGTAACCAAAGACACAAAAGTTAACGAGAGGTGATGCTACGTAATGCTAACTTAACCTCAGCACCGCAATGATATCAAAGTCTGGAAGGATTCAATCATTTGGGAGTATCCGACGTAATGGGAACAATTCAACTGCGCCGCAATCAATTAAGCTATGAGGAAAATATTTACCGAGAGCACATATGATGAGTATGCAAATACTCATCATTTTTGTACCTTTTAGGCTGCCAAAAACATCTGAAAACACTCGAAATGTATCAAAATGATAAAATATCACAAATAAGTGTTTTATGTGTTTTAAATGCAAAATACCAAAAGCAATTGAAAAACGTATCAAGTTTGCATAATTGGCGGTTTAGTCCCCAAGTTTCAAAAGTTGTCAAAAATAGTCCCTGGTAAATCAAAATAAAGCAAAATATCATTTAAGGTCCATGGGATTCAAAAGTTGTCAAAACAAACCCTTCAAAGTTTAAAAATTGCAAAATGACAACTTTAGTCCCTAAAGTTTAAAAATTGTCAAAAATAGTCCTTGGTAAATTTAAAAAGTGAAAATAATCAAAAGTAAACCTTGTACTATTCATATACGGCATAATTGGTCCTTGGAATAACTTTGGAAAAACTACAGTTTTGGTCCCTCAAGTTTGCCAAATTACAACAATGGTCCTTGTGATAAACTACAAACCAAATGGACCCTTTGTGTATTATTAACCCCAGCCAAACCCAAAATAACCCCCTATCAATATCCCGTGACCCCCCATTTTGAACCCCCAGCCTTATTAATAAAACAGGTCAACGAAAGTCAAATCCACCTTCATGTTCTTTCCCTCACAGTCCCTTAAAACCGAAACCACCATGGTTTCTCGCCACTTGCTTCTACCACCTCACCACCACCTTTCCACTGTCTACCCACTCCCCTAACACCTCCACAAACACCCAAACTTCTTTAATTGCAAAACACGCTTAAGTGACTTTTGGCGCCAAAATGCCAAATGGACGGTTTGATGATTTTGAAGGATCCAATGGCTAAGATGAAGTGGAAAAGTCTCAGAGATGTCGACAGAGTCTAAAAAGATCATTATAAAGAAGAATGAAGGAATGTAGACAAGTATCTAGTGTATTTTTAGTTAATGTTTGTCGAATAGTGTAATTTTAAAATTCCAGTGTATGTTTAAGCTTTCAAGTATTTTTTTAAGTAATCTCAGTGTATTGTGAATCTTTTTCAGTCATCAATTTCAAGTTTCAGTTTAATATTCAGTTTATGCAAATTTTAAGCTTAAATTTTCAATATGTTTTAAATGTTGTTATTAGATGTTGTTAAGGACTTATAAGCCCATATAAGCTCCTTATATAGCTTATGAAAGCTATTAGATACCTTTAAAATCAGTTTAGAGTTATAATTCAAAAATAAAAAAAAATACAAAAAAAATTAGTTATAAATCAAAAATCAATCAAGAAATGATCAAGAAGCTGGAGCAGGGTTGATTTTGGATTGCCCTTGGTTTAGTGCTTCTTGGGAAGCTATAGGTTGTGTTCTTGGCTCTTGGTTCTCTGTTTTGTGCTTGGACACAATTTGTAAGCAATTTCTTAAAAATTTGCATTTTCTAGTTTAAGTGTTTAAAGTGTGTTAATTTTAGCTTAATCCTGTTTCATTATAGTTAATTTAAGTTAATCACTAGATTTCTTGGTTTAAAAATCTGTCTTAGTGCTTAAAGCTTCAAAACAGTCTTTTAAAGGGTTGTTTGGATTTGCTTTGTTAACTGTGTTAGAGGGTGTTCAAGACAGTGTTCTTGTTTGTTGTTTGTCACACTTGGTCTTAATAACTCAAAGAAACAATAAAAACCAGTCCTTGTTTGAGAAATTGTCAAAATTGCCTTTAATCTCAAAATATTAGCTCATTGTTAGGATTTAGCTTGTCAAATTCATCACAGTTGCATAGAACTTGGTAATAAAGCTTAATTTCATCTTATTATAGCTTATAACATCATAATAAGTAAGTAGATTTGATTCAAAGTTCATCAAAGTCAACTTTAGTGTTTAACTCAAAAAGTCAAAATTTCAGTTTAGTAGTTTTTGAATAAAATAGATAATTTGTTATAGGATTTAATATTAAGTTTCATGTTCTGTGCTTTTAGGTTAATATTATTTAGCTGCTCATGTTAATCATAGTATTTTTAATAATTTTAGATAGCTAGTTAAACCGCTTATTTCTAGCTTATTTTAAACCCTTTTCTAAAAAGTGCCACATGTACGAGTTGAGTGAAGCTTATTTCATGAGCTTATATCATGTTCATTAGTAAGCTTTAGCTTGTGTAATTTGTTGTTTTCATAAGCCCATCTAGCTATCTCTTTATTGCAGTGCTTATTTTCACTTTTCTATCGTATTTGATATAGCTACTACTAGCTTTTTTTTTGTCCCATTTCTGTGTACACTGAATACTCAATGTGATACAAGCTTTTTCTCAAGCTCTTCATAAGCTCTCCAGTGGTTCCCAGTGTGTGAGTTTGGATTTTTTAGAAAGCTCACCAACCCATCTTGCTTCCTCAGTCTTTATTTTGAGCTCTTGACTTATTTAATAGTGAAATTGCTTATAAGTTTGATTATGAGACACATTTAGTAGATAGATTTAGGTGAATTGCTTATTTGCTTATTATAGCTTATCGATGTGTTTCTTTGTGCTTTTTAGCTTAATTTAAGTACTTTTAGATTGCTTGCATCTTATTTCACTTTTGGTTCAACATAAGCTTGTTGTAAAGCTTGTTTGAGCTTAAAAATCAAAATAAGCCAAAAACTTAAACTGTTAAGATCTTAAGCTTTCAAACCGCTTATTTTAAGTTTTAAAATTTTGTCTTCATTAAAGTTGCTTAATATCAGTAGTTAAATAGTTTTGTAAAAGAAAAATCACAAAACATCATTTTAAAAATAGTGATAGCGTTTATTTAATATAAATTAGCTTTTTAATTTTCTTTTTCACTTATTATTAAGCACTTTTTGTTTTATAATTTTCTTAGCTTTCATCATCATAGGATAATTATAGAAAAATTTTAATTTTCTTAGTTTGTTTAGTATTTATTAGAATTTAAAATAGTTAAAAAGTATTAAATAATTAATAATAAATAAATAAAAAGCATAAAAAATATCTTTCAGCTTTTAAAATTAGTTTTATAATATTCTAGATTTTTCTAAGTTAAAATTTCATTTTCTAGGTTAATTTTGTATTTTCTTGTATTTAAGTGTATTTTAAATAATTAATAAATAGTTTTAATTAATAATAATTAAATAAATAGTTATAAAAATAATTTTAATTTTCCAATAATTTTCTTTTATTATTAGGATTGTAAAATATCATTTTCATATCCATAGGTGTTCTAATCTTTTAAATTTACGTTTTATACGTTTACGTAAAATTTAGTAAACGTACGCATTTACGTTTGTTTAATCTGATTGTTGTGCTTTATAGTTCTGTATCCAAATACAATTCCAATCAATCAGTAGTGTAATTATCACCCAAAATCCTTACAGATCAATATCCTTAGTGATCATTCTATATCTGAACGTTTTCGAACACCATTCAACCTCCGTGGGACTTAACGACCTGGGAATCCACTAAATTCCAAGGGAAATTGCATTGAGTCCATAATAGTTGACTTTTGTTGACTAAAACCTTTGGTCAATATTTCTTGACTATTTTGGAAGCGATCAAAATTTTGGCGCCGCTGCCGGGGAGGCTGTAAGCGTGTTTTAAACATTTTCAGATCCATACTTGCACATATACCACCTTTTGTAAACAATTTTTTGTAAAGTTATCAAAATCAAAAAGTTCATTGACACTTTTCCTAAAGTGTTAACAACACCAAAAAAAATATAAAACAACAAAACAATCGTAACGTTTTCTATCTTGTATTTTCTTTAAGGTGATTCTTAAAGAGGTACGATTTGGTTAAACGAGACGATACCAAAAATATTGTCCAAAAGTATTTAAACCCTTAGCACAAATCCATACCTACGTCTTTTTAGTGGTACTTAATAAATACATAAAAATCAACCACCGCAAATCAAGGCAGAACACCTACCAACTGGGGGTGTGAACATTAATAAGTTCCCAATCTTAAAGATCAAAACTTGCCTTTGTGTCCTTGTGATTTGGTGTACCTTTTTCAAAGCCATTTCATTTGTGATTATTGGTTTAAGTTCACTTGTCGTTTTGCCTCGCATTTGTTTTTGAAAACCGATTTTTATACTTAGTGCATGCGCTCGTTCTTCCAACTCTACAAGTCCACTTTCGAGCTTGCAAGTATTCACGTAAGCGTGAGGACGTTCGCTCCTTCACCGTGATCGAGGGCGTCTAGCACCACCACCCCCGTCGTAATGGCGGAAGATAAACCGATGAATGAGCTTCTCCAAGCACCCATCGAGGGTTACGGAGATGCCATTGTTGTCCCGACCATCGTGGTCGATACCTTGAGCTCAAACCGGGTTGCTCAATCTTGTAACCCAAAGCCAATTTTATGGTTTTGAGCGGGACGACCTCATGCACATATTCGATGGTTCAACAAGATTGCATCGACCATCAAATACAAGAATGTCCCACATGAAGCAATTAAGCTTCTTATGTTCCCATTCTCTTTGTAGGACAAGCCGGAATTGGCTTGAGAAACAACCCCTCGTTCCATTGAGACATGGGAGGATTTAGTCACTAAGTTTGTTAACGAATTCTATCCTCCATCCCGAACTACAAGTCTTAAGAATGAGATAATGAAATTCACTCAAAATTTGATGAATCATTCGGTGAGGCATGGGATCGTTACAAAGAGTTGCTCAAAGTGTCCGCATCATGGTTTTACCGAGTTAATGCAAATGGATACTTTCTACAATGGTCTAAACCAAACTAACCAAGACTCTTTAAATGCCTCCGCGGGAGGATATTTCTGAGCAAGACCACAAAAGAAGCCTTGCAAATCATAGAAAACAAGTCCCGTGTCCGCCTTTCCGAACAAAGACATATCGGTCTCGACTAATGCTAGACCTTCTACTTCATCTCATGTGAGTACATCTAGCACCGATGCTAAGATTGACAAACTCACGGATATTGTTCGAGCTTTGGTTCTTGCAAACCAAAGAAAGTCACTTTCACACGATCACCATCACATGGTGAAGTGAAGAAAGTCGAGGTCAATGTTACTTGTGGTGGCCCTCATGCATATTACAATCAGATCGCCACCGATGGTAGTCCGTTTGAAGCCAATGCTATAGCGGTACTTCACATCGGGGAGGTAATCAATACCGTCCTCAAAATGAACCAAACTACCGTGCTAATACTTATCGGGACCACCGGTTTTAACAGAATCCTAACATACAAAACCGAATCGAACCAACCTAGAATGAACCAAGGTTATCAAAACCAAGGTAATTTCTATCCGGACCAAATCAAGGTTTCCAACATCAAGGAAACTTTAATCAAAACAATTTCAATCGAGGAATCAATTTCATGGGAATATGAATCCTAACCAAGGAAATTTTCAAAATCAAGGCCCTAATCCGAACAATAGAGGCGAATTTTCCTAATCAAACTCAAGCCATTGTTCCAACTGGACCATCATCGATGAGTTATTGAAGCAATTCATGAAATCCCAAGATGAAATGAACAGTTGTTGGTCGGTCATATCGGCGATCTAAAGAAGTCTTTAAATGATCAACCTCGGCTCGGGAAAACTTCCAAGCAACACGATCGCTAACCCGAGGGGCGACGCAAAGCGATCACAACCGAAGTGGTGCTTCATATGATGGACCGCTATTCCTACTACCTCTTCTTCTTCTCTCCCGAAGGTAGTGGAAAGTGAACCCGAGGCGACAAAGGACAAGGAACTTCCTACTAATAACGGAGGTACCAACGATGTCCATCCTCGAGTTGTCCGAAACCCAAATCCAATCCAGATTTGTTTTGAACCTCAAGTAGCTCCGTTGAAAACCTCAAATCCAAATCTTCTATTCCTTACCCATCACGTTTGAATGAGCAAAAGCTCCACGAAAAAGCCGGTCATCAAATGGACAAATTTTTCAAATTTTCCAAGAACTACATTTTGACATAAGGTTTCGGATGCTATCATGCCGATGCCCAAGTTTGCATCGACTCTCAAACACATGTTAAGCAACAAGGAAAAAGCTGTTTGAAATGGCTAAAACTCCTTCGAGCGAGGCGCTCAATAGTTCTATTAAAAAGCTTCAGAGAAGCTTGGGATCTGGAAAATTTCTTCTACCTTGTGTTTTCCGGGAATGATTGAATCTTTGCCTCGCCGATCTTGGTGCAAGCATCAATCGATGCCTTATTCGATATGGAAGAAACTTTCTCTTAGGACCTTACTCCTACCGCATGACTCTTGAGCTTGCGGATCGTACAATATCCGTCCACTTGGCATTGCCGAGGGCGTGTTGTGAAAGTAGGAAAGTTCCATTTCGGTGACTTTGTGGTTGTTGACTTGATGCCGATCATCGGGTTCCTCTCATTGTTGGACGAGGATTCACGAGAATGGGCCGTGCTCTCATTGATTGTTGGGAATTACGGTAAACTCTTTGGATCTGTTGAAGTATCTGTAGAAGAGTTTCTAGAAGAAGAATGGATTCACCGAAGTTATACTTCATTTGAAGTGATAATGAAATCGTGATTACTGGCGATAGTGCGAATCACGTGGGAGAGATAAGCGTCGTATGTAGGGCAGATGTCGGGAAAAGTCGGTGCCAGTATGAAGGATAGGTTGGCGCCGTATTGTTTAGAGCTTACTCGAATATGTTTGGAACAAAACAATATGATTAGTAAAACAATATGATTAGTTGCATGCTTGTCTAGATGCATCGTTGTTTATGTTTGTATTAGGAGCATCGTTGCAAATGCTCGTGAGTGATTAGGGTTTCTTGCCTATAAAAGGAACCATAATAGTTTGTATTAGATAAGTTTTAAAAGTCTTTCAAGTCTTGTAAAATATCCGAAACATAGAGTTTCAATAATCAAAAGATCCATAGAGGATCTAAGTGTTCTTAGTTATTATAACTTGTATTTTCTTTCCGCTAAAGAATACGAGTTGTAGAGATCTTCTATTAGTTTGCTTGTGATTACATAGGCAACACTAACGATCTCCGAGTGCTTAAGATCTATCAAGGTCTTTGTGTTTTCAACAAGTGGTATCAGAGCCTCGGGAAAGTCTCTACGATACTAAGAACCATTCTCACCCCCATACAACCAAACATACCCTCGCCATGCCTGGATCTGATAATGAAACTAAAGTCACCAACACAAACAACACCAACACCACTTCCATGCAACAGCTTAGTCTTTCAAACAGTAATGGTAAATTTCCTTATTTAAAAGGGAAGAGTATGATCTTTGGACTATGAAGATGGAAAAGCTGGATTTCAATATTGATTGGAATGTGGGAGGTAGTAAAGAAAGGAAGCAGTCTAAAGAAAATGATACGAGACGGGGATGGGAATTTTATCATGGCTCCTCCCAAAGCTTCTTGAAGAGTCTTGGCTATGCAGAGAGAGCACAAAGTAAAACTATTCGCTTCAAGCCATTCACGAAGATCACTGTGTGATTTTCACCATATGGATGATGCAAAGGACATATGGATGGCTCTCAAAGCAAGGTTCGTGGAAATGAAGAATCAAAGAGAATGAGGAAGTCCATCTTGAGACAACAATTTCAAGACTTTAATATCTCCAGAAGAAGAAGGTATCCATGAGGGATCTGACGGGTTCCATAGGATTTTGAGTCGGCTAAACCGGTGAATGCAAAACGATAATGATGATTGCAATTCAAAGTTCCTCGATCCTTGCCCCATCATGGTTACATGTAAGTATAGCCCTCGAGGCTAAAGGTGGGTTGGACATGCTCACCTTTGATGAGCTGTGTCTAACAGACTGGAACTCTTGAACACGATGTCGAACTCCTACCGTACATCTTCTTACGACCATGCGACTTTTGTTGGGACATCTCACTCCAACATGATGGTACATGCTCTAGTTCAAACTACTTTCCATCATCATCTTGCACTCCCACTCCACCACATAACCCTCGTCCCACTCCACCATGTTCTCAAACTAAGACTAGTAGTGTGATGGAGGATGTTCGCATTCATTTGTTCTTGATTATGATACTCGGCGATATCTTGCATATGAAGACTTTGATCAGTTGGACCCACTTGAAATGGAGGAAATGGCGAAAATGCGGTGGCATTCTTGTCGGTGGATATCAAAAGGTTTGAAGAGAAGTGCGGAAGGAAGTTTGCTTTCAAGGAAAGGAACCGGCTCGCTTTGACAGGAGAAAAGTCAAGTGTTTCTCTTGCCACCGGATGGGGCATTTCTCGAGGAATGCAAAGGCAGGAAGAGTGGAGATGGAGCTAACTACATTTCCTATCAATGAAGCAAGAAGAAGTGGAGCTTGACTCTTCTCACCATGGATGAGCAGGTCAAGCTGGGCGCACATGAACACGTGAATGAGGAAGCTCATAATCTTGATAAGCTTGGATTCTTGGCAAGGTGTACTTGGATGAAAGGCATGATCGGTTTGCCTTGATGGGACTATCTCGGTACACTGTTGTATATTTGGTTGTAGTCTAAGATACAACGAACTTAAAGAAGAGTATGATGCTATGAAACCTAAATTCGATGAATGCTATGTTGAAAATGAAGCTCATAAACTAGCATTAAAAGCATGAGAAAGACAAAAGGTATGGTTTCAAAAGAATCAAATAGCTTATGAAGAAAAGATAAAGGTGTTACAGTTTGATCTAGAAGTTGCAAATAATTACTTAAAAGCTCGAGAAAGCAAAGGTGAAGGCGTAATCGAGAACCTAGAGCTCAAAGAAAAACTAGTGAGGAAATAACTAGGCATAAGGAATGGTTAATTTCGGTGATAATCGGCTAGAGAAATCTATAACGGTCAATCGGTAACCTCGGCTTAGGATTAGGCTTTCAAAAGTATGTAGGATTGGAAGCTAGGAATGATAGTCGTAAATCAACACCGGCAAAGTTAGCTAACTTTGTAAAGAAGGTGAAATGCATGCTATCCCTAGACCTATTAGAGGTGAATTTATGCCCATTGACCTATCCATCATTGTTGACTTTGATGGATCACATCATCTATATGGAAAAAGTCAAAGACTTGCGGACACGATACCTCATCTAATGACTTTGTCTCTTGCTCGACAGCGGTGACAATTCATCGGATCAAGGGTCTACTTCCTATGAAAATTGTGATTCAAATGAGAAGTCGACCTTCCCAAGCCCTTTGAGCCAACACCCAAGCCTCGCACCCGGTCTACTTACAAGCCTTCTAGGAAGCTCACGAGGAATCAACTTCCAAGGCGGTTTCTTCGAAGATTTATCTTTAAAGCTTTGCATAATCGATCTGTTAAAACAATTCCTTGAATGTTTCGATTTAAGTATACGCATGTAATCAAACATCTCCTATTTGAATAAATCTTCCAAGAAGAAGACATGTTTTGTGTGTGGAAGTAAATTTCATTTAATTAAGGATTGTGATTTTTATGAGCAAAGATTGGGTGTATGTGCTACTCGTGAAACATAAATCAAAGTGGACCAATGTTAATAATATTCCACCTTATGTCCCACAAGCGACTATCTTGACTCTCATTGGAGAGGTTCGGTTGCGAGACCTTATGTGCAACCAACTAGCCCATACTTTAATCATGGTTATTGGCCTACATATGTTGACTCTATGTATCTTTGGGATGGGATATGGAATCTTCTTTGTGAAGCCCTCGTGAGTTGTTCTTGGACTATCAAGGACCCAATCATCAATGGAGGACCAAGAACAATGGTGGATCCTCTAGATCTTCATGGCCTAAACACAGTGATCCCAAGGCGAGGTTCAAGTCGATATGACTTGAACCTTCTTTCAATTGCTAGCTCGTATGTATATATTTTTGTTGTTGTTTATAGGATCATCCCTTAAGCATAAAGATATTGGTATTGTTGATAGTGGTTGTTCGGAAGCATGTCCGGGAGCAGAGATATGATGCATAATTTTGTTCCCATAGAAGGAGGAGGCAATGTGACTTTTGGAGGAAGTGATGGAAGTATCACAGGAAAGGCACCATAAAGACACCTCATCTGGATTTTGAAAATGTGTACTATGTTAAGGAACTTGACATTTCAACTTGTTCTCCGTTTCACAAATCTGTGACACCAAGAACAAAGTACTCTTCTACGAGAATGAATGTCTTGTCTTGTCTAAAGACTTCAAACTCCCGGAAGATACTTCAATTCTGCGAAAGTCCTCGAACTCACAATTTGTACACATTCAACCTTAATGAAGTTCAACTGCTTGGTGACCTCACTTGTTTGGTGGCTAAAGCATCCCTTGATGAGTCTACTAAATGGCATAGGAGGATGGCTCATGTGAATTTCAAGACCATAAACAAACTCTCTAAAATGGGTCTTGTTGAAGGTCTTCCTCCAAAGTTTTCACCAATGATCATAATTGTGTTGCATGCAACAAAGGAAAACAACAGAGCCTCCTATAAAGCTATCAACGCTATGAGCATCATTTTCGAACCTCTTGGGTTGCTCCACATGGATCTGTTTGGTCCAACTCAAGTCGAAGCATTGATCGAAGTTCTTACATTTGGTTATCACCGATGGCTATAGCGATTTTGTTGGGTTTTCTTTCTAAGAACCAAAGATGAAACATCTCCAGGTCTTGATGACTTCATCACCCTCGTTGAAAATCAGTTGAACAAAAGGTTAAGGAATTCGATTGTGATAATGGGACGAGTTCAAGAATGCTATTCTCATAGAACTCGAGGTCAAAAGGTATAAAAGGGACTATAGTAATCCAAGAACCCCACAACAAAATGGGGTGGTGAAAGAAAGAATATGACCTTAATAGAGGTGCAAGATCAATGCTTGCAGACTCTAAACCGCCCACTATGTTCGGATGAAAGTGTTGGCACAGCGTGCTATGTGCTAACAGGGTCTCCATTACTAAACCTCAACTCAAAACACCATATGAACTTCTCTTTGGGAAGGTTCACGTCATTCACTACCTAAAACCTTTTGGTTGTCAAGTAACCATTCTAAACACCGGTGACCCGTTGGGAAAGTTTGATGAGAAGGGCGATGATGGTTATATTGTGGGTTATTGACTCATAGTAAGGCATCTGAGGTGTACAATTTGCAAGCCAAGAAGATAGAGGAGACTTTGAACACGAGATTTTTAGAAGAAAAGCCTAATGTTCAAGGACGGGGTCATCGTGGTCTTTTGACCTTGACTATAGCGATTATTTGGGTTACACTAGACATTTGGCTAACAAAATGCGGGTCCTCAAGAGTCTCCACTAACAATGCGGTACCTTGGATGATGACTACGAAAATGAGTTTGAAGATGATGAGCAACCTATACTTGTGCCTTCTTTCTCCCTAACAATATTGCGGTACCACCTCAAGGGTAGTCTTGATAAGAGTGATGAAGATGACTCACATTATCTTGAGGACCTTGCTAGGCTTCAGACTCAAGAATTTGCGACTAAGCTCAAGCGAGAAACCGAATGGAGAGGTTGCTAATGAAGGGTCGATAGAAACCATGTTACCGCTGAAGTTGACTCTGTCACACCTACCATCCACAAATCCATTGAAGGCTATCTTTGTTTCTTCTCATGTTCCTTCTCAAGTGTCTTTAGACTTTGGATAACCTTATACACGCTTTCCAAGACCCTCGGATCTTGGAAATCATCAACAAAGTGGCATCTTCACCTCACCTCTTATGATCTTGAGTTTGAACTCGCTATCACTAATCTTGATTCATCCATTGAATTCATTTTTGCTGCTACTCGGAGGATCAATATTGCTCATCCTCGATCCAACATTATAGGTGATCTTCGGCACTGTTAGAACTCGAAGGGCTATAACAAGTCCTCGGTTTGAATGATTGCTTTTCTCTTATGTCTCCAACCAAAGAAAGAGACAATCACATAGACTTCAAGCATTGTCTGTTTGCTTGTTTTCTTTCTCAAGTGGAACCAACAAGTGTTTCTCAAGCTCTTAACGATTCAAGGCGGCTAGAAGCAATGCAAGAAGAGATGCAACAATTTCACAATCGGCAGGTTTGGATCTTGGTTCCACTCACGATGGCAAATATGCCATTGGGACAAAGTGGATTTTGAAGAATAAGAGAGATGCTCGGGTGTTGTGATAAAAACAAAGCAAGATTAGTGGCTCAAGGCTTGAGACAAGAGGAGGATTGATTATGATGAAGTGTTTGCACCTATTGCTAGAGTTGAAGCCATTGAATTTTCTTGGCTTATGCTTCTTACATGGGGTTCATGGTGTATCGGATGGATGTTAAAGGTGCTTTTACGTATGGTGAGATTGAAGAGGAGGTTTATGTCACTCAACCCAAGGATTTGAAGACCCGGATCACCCAAATCATGTTTATAAGGTTGTCAAAGCTCTCTATGGCTTACATCGGGCACCTAGAGCTTGGTATGCTAGGCTTTCATCCTTTCTGTGAAGCATGGCTATAGGAGATGTGCTATTGATAAAACTCGTTCCTAAAGAAGAATTACTCGGACATCATTCTTGTGCAAGTTTATGTTGATGACATTATTTTGGCTCCACAAACGAAGCTTGGTGCGAGGAATTTGAGGAACTAATGAAGGAGAATTTCGGATGAGTGATATGGGAGAGCTTACTTTCTTTTGGGTCTCCAAGTTCGAGAAACAAGATGGCATCTTTATCTGTCAAGATAAATATGTGAGGACATTTGAAGAAATTTGGTATGGAAGGTGTTAGGACCGCCACAACACCTTATGAAGCTCAAAGACAAAAGCAAATAATGAACCGGATCTACTGTGAATGTTCATCATGCAGTCCATGATTGGTTCATTGATGTATCTAACGACTTCAAGACCGATATTACTTTTCTTTGTGAGTATTTGTTCTCGACATCAAGTCACTCCACTTACTTCCCATCTCAATGTTGTCAAGAAGATCTTTAAGTACCTCAAAGGCCAACCTCTTTAGGCCTTTGGTACCCAAAAGAGTCTCCTTTCAAGTTGGAAGCATATAGTGGCGGTGATTATCTTGGTGCAAATCGGATAGAAGATCCACTGGCTGGAGGCGCCAATTTCTTGGAAAGAGGTTGATTTCTTGGCAATGCAAGAAACAAACCATTGTGGTTGCCTCAACTCTTGAATCGAGTATGTTCTTCTTTGCAAATTCTTGTGGACGGGTCCTTTGGATTCAAAACCAATTCTTTGGACTATGGGTACAACTTCATGAACACAACAATTTTTATTGATAATCAAAGTACCATCTGCATAATCAAAAATCCGGTTTTCACGGTCGAACAAAACACATTGAAATCGGGCACCACTTTATAAGAGATGCATATGAAAACATTTGATAAAAGTGGCTAAAATTCATATTGATGATAATGTGGCCGACTTGTTAACAAAAGCTTTTGATGGACCAAGGTTTCAACACCTTGTGGTCAATATTGGAATGCTAAACCCTTGTTGCAAAGTTTAAGGGAGGCATAGGCCTCGGGGAGGCATATGCCTCGGGGAGGATTTTGTAAACTCGCATATTTTTGTGTGTTATTTTGTTTACTAACACTAACTTTCTAATAATTCTTTAGTTTGTTTGTCTTTGTGTTGTTCTTGTGTGGTTTTGTATACATTTTGCGGTTATGCGGATTGCATTTTGTCTATTCCTTGTCTAAATTGCGGTTTGTCTATTCCATGATCAAGATCAAATTCATCAAGTGTGGTTCATTGGTATATGGTCAAGATAGCTAAAAGATTGTTGCTTGTTTCTTACGAAATTAAAATCTTCAAGCAAACAATTTGATTCTTTGAAGTTATAATCTTTGAAGAAAGAGATCTTATTTAAGTAAGGTTTCTTACGAAACTTCAAAGGAACACGGTGTTGACAAGGCTGCATCTGCAGATGTGCAAACGGAGGGCGTATCTTGGATCATGGTCAATCTTCATCTTCTCAAGAACCAACAGCCCTTCACCTTCAAAGCAGATAATTACGATGATGTTGTCATGACCACTCAGTTGATATTCGCATCAACATGTTTCTCCCTACGGTGACTTGGGTGTTTCTACTGAGGTTCCTTTCATTGATATAGCGAAGATGAGTGTGCTAAGAAGCCCGATGATAAAGGGAAAGATGTAATAGCGAAGATGAGCTTGGTCCGGACACGGTAAGTGAGGAGGAAAGACTAGGACAAGCAAGTAGATTGGTGAGTTTGAAAAGTCAAAGAAAAGTGAATTATTGGCTCGACAACATGAAGCAGAGGACTTTTCATCTTTACCTCTGAGAGAAGAAGAAGCTGGATGCAATGCGTGTTCGGATGCTGCTGAATCTTGGGATACTCTAAGCGAGCAAGTTATTTCAAGACCTTCTCTTGCTCAAAGTATACAAGGTGGAGATTTCAACAGTGAGAGTTATGTGGATCAAATGATGGCTCGGGGAAGACAAAGGAAGCAAGAAGCTATTGCACAAAGAGAGCCATCAAAGCTCGGAAGAACAAAGAGAAACCTCCTACTAAATCGAAATGAGAATGGTGGTGATCATGGGGACAACTCATCATCTTGAAACAAGACACTCTACCAACTTGAAAAGGATTCATTGGGAATGAAGTTGCTCAACTTGAAAAGCGAAAGACTCAAGTCCGATGATGCTCCACCCAGGCGACTTCTCCGGTCATTTCTAGTGAAGCATCTACTAAAGTTGCTTCTTCTATCGACAAGGGTCCATCTGTTGAACCATCTACCAATTCTCCTGAAGCACACGATGTATCGGCTCCCACCTCATCTGTGGCAACCGTTGACATACAAGAAGATTCTAAAGTTAAGGAAGGCGATCTCATTGCAATAAAAACAAAAAAGGCAATAAAGATGCTTCACGGGATGAATGTACTACGTGAAGGTGTTCCAACAAAGTCTCCTCTACCTCTTTAAGTCTTACGACAAATGTTCAAGCGAAAATGCTCCTCCGGGAAATCTATAAGCTGGTAGGAGGAAGAAGAGAATGGCCAAAAGATCTCCTTGGATCTTGAAGGCGATGACTCAACTTTCGTTGTAGAGGGTTCTGCTGCTGATTTTCCTGAGGGAGATCAAAATGTGTTGGTCAAATGGAATCTGAAGGATGATGAGATGAATGTCATTCATCGAAAGGATTCCACTTCTATGGAATTCACCTTTCTGAAGGAAATTCTACACTTGATAGACAGGGCAGATTTGCTTACTCTGTACACTCTTGTTACCACCCATTACTGCAACAAGGAACCACAAGGTTCTGGGATGTTCTTACCAGGAGATCTTCAAGTCCTGTTAAACTCTCAATCTCCCAATAGTAAAGCACATTCCATTTGGGAGAACTCACATCGGTGGAAGGTTGCGTCCTGGAGATTCTATCCTCTCCTCGTGTGCATGTGCTTGAGACTAAGGGTGGAATCACATGTCGCATGCTTCTTTGAAGAAAGTATCCATTGCCCAAGAGACTTATGGAAAGGATGCTTAGTCGAAATTGGAGATTCCTCCGAACCGATGGGCAATGAAAGATTATGCCTTCAACATTGGTGGGTTTGATCAAGACTCAACTTCTACAACAATGAATAGGCCTCATCCTCATCCCGATCATGGTACTTGGTACTCTCTGCACTAAATTGTTTTGTTACATTTAGTTTGTGTTATTTGTGTTATATTGTCAATTTCGTGTTATTTTTCAATTTCTTAGTTAAAAAAAAAAAAAAAAAAAAAAAAAAAACTAACTTTTTGCGGGTTTGTTTCTTGTACAATTCGATGGTTTTAACTCACCCGATATACCTTGTGTATGTCAAAGAGTTGACTAGTCCAAAGGTACTGACTTTGGTAAAGACACAACAAATCATTGATAATTGTAATGGTTTGCTCAAAATCATAGGGTCTACAACCACCCATGCTTAGCTTCTTTGAGGTTTTATGGTCATCAATTCACCATGGTCTATTCCTTTTTGGAATCCAAGAATTGGCTAGCCCACATGTATATGGCATGTGGTAAAGGCAATGAATCCATTATTGGTTCTCAATTCACCAATTCTAAGAATTGACTAGTCTGAGCAAGCGGCTACGGTAAAGACAAGTCAAATCCGTTTATATGGTTCTTTGGTTTGCCAATAAATCGATGGTTATCAATGTACCATAGTTTTCGAACTCAAACATATGACTACTCCGGTAGTGATGGCTATTGGTAAAGAGACATCAAACCCATTATTTTCAATGATTCACCTCTCACGGGAGTTAACACACCGGAAGTGATGAGAATAGTATGAAACTTATATGTTTTGATGTACATGATGTCATATGTTCTTTGCAAAGATCGGTGTACAATGATTCGGTCATCATAGAGATGTTCTTCTTACGAATCTTGTTTGGATGTTATAAGATGGTACAATCCTCAGCAATATTAACGATCTATCAAGGAAGCGGAACTTAACCTAGTCAAATTCCGGTTTAGGGAGGATTGTTGGGAATTACGGTAAACTCTGGATCTGTGAAAGTATCTGCCAAGAGTTTCGCAAAGAAGAATGGATTCTCTGAAGTTATACTTGGTGAAGTGATAATCTGAAATCGTGATTCTGCTGATAGTGCGAATCCACGTAGGAGAGATAAGCGCCGTATGTAGGCCGTATGCAGGAAAAGTCAGCGCCGTATGAAGGATAGGTTGGCGCCGTATTGTTTAGAGCTTACTCAGAATATGTTTGGAACAAAACAATATGATTAGTAAAACAATATGATTAGTTGCATGCTTGTCTAGACGCATGCGTTGTTTATGTTTGTATTAGGAGCATATGTTGCAAATGCTCGTGAGTGATTAGGGTTTCTTGCCTATAAAAGGAACCATAATAGTTTGTATTAGATAAGTTTTTAAAAGTCTTTCAAGTCTTGTAAAATATCTGAAACATAGAGTTTCAATAATCAAAAGATCCATAGAGGATCTAAGTGTTCTTAGTTATTATAACTTGTATTTTCATTCCGCTAAAGAATACGAGTTGTAGAGATCTTCTATTAGTTTGCTTGTGATTACATAGGCAACACTAACGATCTCCGAGTGCTTAAGATCTATCAAGGTCTTTGTGTTTTCAACATTGATGTATTTGAGCAAGAAATCACATTACGTGTAGGTAATGAAGTCGTCACCTTTAACCTTGATCAAACTTGAGGTACTCCGCAAACTATGATTACGAGTCGGTTAACCGAATAGATATCATTGATGTTGCTTCAAGAGTACTCAAGAAGTTCTCGGTTATGTTCATAATTCTTGAGTGATAATCTCACTCATTCATCTCAACCCATCATTGCCAATTCTACTCCTTCTCTCACTCCGTTTGAGGGCGACTTTATCTTGGAAGAGATTGAAGCATACTTGGCTAGTGATTACATTCCATGGGAAATTGATCACGCCCCATCGACATCGAGGGGACATACTTCTCATTGAGAAGTTGCTTAATGATGATCCATCATCAATCCCCACACTAGTGATTCAATTCCAAATGAGATTAATAACAATGAGATTAATCGAGGAGATATTCTTCTTCTTGAGAAGTTGTTAAATCGGGACACTTCTCCTCCACTCCTCCTCAAGAACTTCATAACAAGGAAGTCAAGTCGGTTGAGAAGCGAAGAATTTCTGAAGTCGAACTTAAGGACTTACCACCTCATCTCGAGTATGCATTTCTTGAGGTGATGATAAATTACCCGTCATTATTGCTCGAGATTTGAGTAAAGATGAAAACCGCGCTCGATAAAGATCTTGAAGTCACACAAGCAAGCAATTGCTTGGAAACTCTCGACATTAAGGGTATCAACCCCGAGTTTTGTACTCACAAAATCTTGATGGAGGATGACTTCAAGCCAGCGATTCAACATCGAGAAGGGTGAATCCTAAGATTCATGATGTTATTAAACAAGAGGTTCTCAAACTTCTTGATGCGGGATTAATTTACCGATTTCGGCGGTCCTTGGGTCGATCCAATCCACTATGTTCCTAAAAGGGTGGCATTCTTGTTGTCACAATGAAAATAACGAGTTAATTCCAACTCATTTGGTTACGGATGGCGTGTTTGCATTGACTATCGTAAGTTGAATGACGCCACCCGAAAAGACCATTTTCCTCTACCCTTCATGGACCAAATGCTTGAGAGATTAGCGAGGAGCGAATACTATTGTTTCCTTGATGGTTTCTCGGGGTATTTTCAGATCCCCATTGATCCACGGGATCAAGAAAGACCACATTCACCGCCCATACGGAACTTTTGCCTACAGACGTATGCCTTTTGGCCTATGTAACGCTCCTGGCACGTTCCAACGATGTATGATGGCAATTTTCCACGACATGATCGGGGAAACAATGGAGGTGTTTATGGATGACTTCTCGGTCATTGGGGACTCGTTTCAAACATGTCTCTCCCATTTAGAAAAAATGCTAAAACGGTGTGAAGACACCAATCTTTGCCTAAATTGGGAAAAGAGCCACTTTATGGTCAAAGAAGGCATAGTCCTTGGCCATAAAATTTCAAAAAACGGGATTGAGGTCGATAGAGCAAAAGTCGATGTTATTGCCAAATTGCCTCATCCTACTACCGTCAAAGGTATTAGGAGTTTTTAGGTCATGCCGGTTTTATCGCAGATTTATACAAGATTTTCTAAAATCGCTCGCCTATGACCCATCTTCTTGAGAAGGTTGCTCCTTTTATCTTCTCACCGAGTGCATCAAGCTTTTGAAACATTAAAGAAAAAGCTTCTGAAGCACCCATTCTTTTGCCCGATTTGGGATTTACCCTTTGAACTCATATGCGATGCAAGTGATTTTGCTATCGGTGCGTCTTAGGGCAACGTAGAACCAAGCATTTTCGGCCTAGCCACCACGCGAGTAAGACTATGATCAAGCTCAAACCCATTACACCACCACGGAAAAGAGCTACTAGCCGTGGTGTATGCGTTTGAGAAGTTTCGCCATACCTAATCTTGACCAAATCGTGGTGTATACGGATCACTCGACTCTTAAATATCTCTTTGCAAAACAAGATGCAAAGCCGAGATTGCTCAGTTGGGTTCTCCTCCGCAAGAATTTGATATCATTATCGTGATAAAAGGAGGCGAGAACACATCTGCGATCATCTGTCCGTCTAGAAAACCTCACCAAGATGTTTTCGAGAAAAGGAAATAAATGAAACATTTCCTCTCGAGACACTCAATGCGGTTACTTTTGTGGAAACTCTACTACCCATGGTTTGTCGACTTCGCAAATTACCATGCGGGTAACTTCATAGTGAAAGGAATGTCGACCCAACGGAAGAACAAATTCTTCAAAGATGTTAAACATTACTCAGGACGACCACTTACTTATTCAAAATCTGTGCGGATCAAGTCATCCGAGCGGTGTGTTTATGGACGAGGAAGCTATGGACATTCTCAAAGCTTGCCATCTTTGGACCCAGGGCCATCATAGTCCAAACTACACCGCCAAAAGGTGTTTGATTCCGGTTTTATTGGCCCACGATTTACAAGGATGCCCACGAATTTGTCAAAACTTGTGACGCTTGTCAACGCGTCGGAAATATCTCTCAAAGAAATGAAATGCGCAAAACGCCATTCAAGTGTGTGAGATTTTTGACATCCGGGAATTGACTTTATGGGGCCATTTCCATCATCTCGAGGAAACAAATACATACTTGTGGTCGTTGACTATTTTTCAAAATGGGTTGAGCGAAAGCTTTACCCACCAATGATGCCCGAGTTGTTGTGAAATTTTAAAATCTCTTTTTGCTAGGTTTGGAACTCATGAGCTATAATCGGTGATCGTAGTACGCATTTCGCAATGACCGGTTTGATAGAGTCATGCAAAAGTATGGTGTAACTCACCGTCTCTCTGCGTACCACCCCAAACAAGTGGGCAAGTGGAGGTTTCCAACCGAGGATTAAAAGAATTGGAAAGGACGGTGGCGAAAACCGTGCATCTGGTCGGATAAATTAGATGGACGACTGGGCCTTCCGTGCGACTTATAAAACACCCATCGGGTGTACTCCATACAAGCTAGTGTACGGAAAGGCGTGTCATCTGCCGATTGAGTGGAGCACAAAGCATCTTGGGCATTAAAACATGCAAACTTCGATATTCGAGACGGTGGTGATCACAGAAAAGTTCAAATGAATGAATTAAATGAACTCCGTGATCAAGCATACGAGAACTCTTTGATCTACAAAGAAAAGACAAAGAAGATTCATGACTCAAAATCAAGAACCGCGTTTTCAACGTCGGTGATCGAGTCCTTCTTTTCAATTCAAGATTGAAGATTTTCTCGGAAAACTAAAATCCATTGATGCGGACCATTCACCATCACTAAAGTATTTCCTTATGGAACTATTGAGTTATCTCAACCCGATGGTCCAAATTTTAAAGTGAATGGTCATCGATTAAAGCACTATTTTGGAGAGGACATTCCACCCATGGTTGTCCGGATCTACAAACTTTCCCCATGAACCAATGAATGCGGGATCGAGTCAAGCTAGCGACTCGGTAATCAAAAACAAGAGCACACCATATGGGTTTTCACCCATATTTCGACTTCTTTCTACTTTCTACCACCCTAGTGTGGGGAGTTGCCCATTGTTGTATATAAGTTTTCGGATACAAAAAAAAAAAAAAAAAAAAATGTGTATATATCAAAAAATAAAATAATGGCCGTAGTATTTCCTTTTCGTTCTATGTTTGACATAATAATGGTACTTTGAATATTGAGGGCAATATTCATTTCTAGTGTGGGGAATTCTCACGAATTTTATCATGTAAGTCGTAACACCCAACTTAAGGTTACGCCGTATCTATGTCGAGGCCAGAAAACTATAAATATAAGCCCTAAATCATTCAGAAAACACACATCCATTCCATCTCTCAGTTGGAAAAACGTATAGGGTTTCATTCAAGGCCATTTTCCAGCAAGATAGAAGAACTTTTCAAGGGAGAATCTACAACCGAACATCATCAACTATAGATTGACATAGAGTAATTTTATCAAACACTATGTTTATCACTTTTTTCAATTTTAATCATTAGTTTGCTGTATTTTACAACATGTCCGGCTAAACACCTTTGGTGTTAGCATAGTTATGAATTAAATAGTGTTATGTTTATTGTTCCTTCGTTTATTTATCGTATCTATTGGATATCTATGTATTTATTATAAGATTCTTTCGTTGTAGTAATGTTTAGACGTATTTAGTTCCTGACCACTAGGTGAATATACCAACTTACTTGGGAAATTGGGATGATTAAGGGATTCACGACCCCTTGGTTATATAGGGATTGACCTAATGATGACATCAGATAATCATGATAATTAAGTGTCAATTTACCCTAATATGCTCATTATTTTTATCATTTTATATGGATATATGCTTTGATTTCTTTATATTTTGTTTCCAGGATGTAAATGAGCATAGGAACAAAAGAGACGTTGTTAATACAATTTGTGCGACGGGTTATAGAAGGTCTGGATGTAGCTTACTGGACTAGGTCAGTAAGCCTTTGGTGAGCCTGTTTTGTACTAATCCAAGTAATGAGAGTGGTGTTCCTGCACAAGAAAGGTAAACCGTTAGTCTTACCTACCGTGGGGACGGACCCCACGATTAGACTCCGGCGTGAGAGTAAGTACACATTCTTGAGAGGGAAAGTAAAAGTGTGTGTGTGTAATTATGAGAGAAAAAGTTGTTGTACCTTGTATGGGGATTAGGGCCCTTTTATAGGCCGAGGTTTGCATTGGGGCTTCTGGATTATCGCATATAGTGGTTAGTCATGGGCCGGACCTTGGCGGACAAGGGTTCCGTGTTAATCACGGATTCGGATGTGAGGGCCCAGCGGTTGAAGGTTCGAACCGTTATGTACCTCGCAAGCATTTCAAGGCCCGGGCGTAGCCAATTTAGTCATTGGGCTTCTTGTTGGCCCGGGGTTTGTGATTGTTGGACTGAGTCTAGGATTTGCGTTATTGGGTTTGAGCCTAGAGTGGGCGTAGAGTATGTTTTGGGCTTAGTAGGCTGTTTTACATACTATCGTCATCGACGGAATTGGAAAAGAACTTACAAAGATACACACTTTAGTATCTTGTTGTGAAGAAGTTACGCGTAGTTCTACTCTCCATTTACGCCGTAGCTATGAATTCAAACATGAAAACCAAGTCAACGCTAATCAAGGATTACGGCGTAACTTTCACATGAGGTTATGCCATAATATTCTAGAGACTTAGAAGTATTTCATGACTAAGCGAGGTTACGTCGTAACCAATGCATGAGGTTACGGCGTAATAGGTGTACAATATGGGACTCAAGTTATTGGCGAGATTACGGCGTAACCACGCAAGAAGATTACGGCGTAAATAAAACCCTAAGAAGGTTATGGCGTAACTATCCACCTAAGTTACGTCGTAAATATTAATTAATGGATAAGATCGTTGAAGATTACACTAGTTACGGCGTAACCACAGCTCAAGGTTACGCCGTAGCTTTGTCGGGCCTATAAATACCAACCATATTTTCTGAATTTGACACATCTCTTTTCCCCCCTCACCTAGGGGTTGATTAGGGCACCACTCCATGGCAATTTCCAGCAGTTCCAAGCCATCTTTCAATGGAGAATTCACTTCGATGCATCATTCTTACTAGTCAATCATCAAGTAATTGTATCAAAACACTATGTTTAATTTAATCAATGTTTTATTCATTATTGTTTGTCTAATTTACATTATGTTTGGCTAAGCACTTTTGGTGCTAGTGTAGTTATGATTGCTTTATTGTTATGATTATGTTTTCGCTTTTATTATTGCTTCTAGTGTGTGCATGCTTAGTTTTTAGTTAGATACTCTAGTTTGGTGGTTTTGAAGACCATTTGTACTTATAGGACCCTATTGTAGCAAAGTTGCGAGGGTTTGTAAGAGTTGACCATAGGACTACCAATTCCTTGTGTTCTAATTGACCATAGGATCACCCTCAGGGTTAGAGAGATAGGTTAGGCGAGTTGACCATAGGGTCAGTGAATCTTATGACCCACAGGCGATAGAAAGCAATTAGAGAACATAGTCATTGCATGATAGGATGAACAACTAGACTAGTACACTTTTTCCCACTGTTTTCATCTTAATTTAATTTCCCAATTTCATTTATGTTATTTAGTTTTATTAATCAAACAATTCAAAACCCTTTTAAAACATGAGATAGACTTAGGTTAGAATCCACATTCACATAGCTCTTGGGGCGACCTCGGCTTTCTGAATACTACACTACACACGATCGGGTTTTACGCGTTGGTGCATAAAGTGAACCATAGGTAGGCGAGTAACATTATAAATATTAATACGGTCGAAATCGCATCACTAATCACCACCTAAATAGTTATGAGCTTTTAAACAATGAAAGTTAGTCGCTAGAATCATCAATTAAGCGTCTACATGCTAAGAAGTGGGAATGTTAGCATAGGAATAAATCACATAGGTAGTTGAAGCTTAAAGACTAGTGACTAGTTAATTGATATGATAACCATTCTATCGAGACTAGGAATTATAGGCTAGTAGTATAATAATCAGTTATGTCTAGCGATCTAAGATCACTAATAGAAACGGTAATTAGACATTGCACTAGGAAAGGCGTACATAGCATTGGTTAAGGATTAACTAGGTTAACCCATTTCTCCACTTGATTCGTACAAACAAACATTTACTTTCATTATTTATTTCATTTTAATTATTTCTTCAATTTAATAGTGACAATTAAGTTGACTAGTATTAATCACGCAAATAGATAGACCGTCTTATAGCTCTTGGGAGCGACATCGTATTTACTATTTCCTCACTACGTAGAATCGAGATTTTTGCCCGTTAGTATAGGTGTTGATCCATTAGGTGAGCGAGACTTTAATAAATTTAAGACATGATCAAGCGAGTGGGTGGCGCGTGAGTGGTGGCGGGTGGGTGGGCTGTGGTGATCGGTGGTGGTGGTGGTGGTAAGTGGTGGTAGGTGGTGGAAGTGGGTGGCGGCGGTGAGTGGTGGTGGTGATTGGTGGTGGTTGCGGTAGTGGGTGGGTGGTAGTAATGGCGATGATAAAAACGATTTTGTCGCTACTAACCATTTCATTAGGAAAAAACGCTTTTTGAACATGATTTTTTAACAGTATCAGTTTGTCGAAAGGATATTACTTGCCGTCAAACACTTATAAATGAAAAACGTTTGCTTGCCTCAAAATTAATCACTAAATACCCACCGCCGTATTGCACATGTACATTGCTAGTATTTTGTAAAGCATTGTGCTTTATAGACTTAAAAGTGTTAATATCATAACAAAATCACTAATCACTCGTCATTTGCCCATGAGCGCATACCCAAACACGTATGCAAGTACGCAATGAACCAGCCATCACCGGTTTAAAAAATAGGGACGCCTCTGGCAAAGTTGATTTCACCTGCTACATCTATCTTTGATTTTCTTGATCTACAAGTACGCTGCTACTTAATACCCATCAATAAGCACGCAGCATCCTAGGCGTTGAGCCAACAAAACATTTGTTTCCTACACTGGGCACGCTCACAGGCCCAAAAATCCGTGGTTGCTACAGCCGTTTTGCGACCAACGAACTTTACAACCGAGAAGATGTAATCCTACCGATAAACATTAGGCATTGATTCTATGCCGTTTGGAAAAAATAATGTCATTTGTAACTGTTCAATGCTCAGATTGGCTAGCACACCTAGTAAATCAACAAAATCCCATACATTGGGCAACAACATTCAAAGCAAATAATATATAAAATAAATAATGCAGTTTAATATAAAGTTTACCAAAATCCAAAGGGTATAACGTAATTACTTGTCCCATGAAACACATGGTTTCTCATGAGACTCAAGGAAGCCCATAAATACTAGGGGCGAACAAAAGCTCTCCAGCTTTATATACATCATCAGGTAAGCCATTTCACTTCATAAACATCAGTTATCTCAATTGAGTTTGGTTTTTTCACTTAGAAGAGGCGCTCATTTCTCTACATATTTTTCTGATGATAGCTCAGATCTCAATTGACACGTTTTCGGTTTATGGGAATGATCAGAAGTCAAACTCTCCAGTTGCCTGAAACAAAAAGCAGAACTGATAAGTCGGGCAAAAATGATGGAAACTGATAAAAGATTAGAGGTGGCAATCTTAATCCATTTCTAACGAACTGTTAACACGTAAGTTATGCATCACGTTAGTATACAGATAGTTTTTAACAAAAGGAACAGAAGTGTAAGCTGGGCAAACCTCATATGGAACACGCTAGTTATACAAACAGAATTTTAAAGCTATACACAGAACCCGTATCAAACTTTCAAATTGACAAGCTTACCCCAAACCCGTAATCCAACCCGCCACTTTCCCATTTCTGTCTACTACATATACATACATCATACATGGCATATATAGATCGCATAAGTTATTAAAAATACTTTAAAAGTACACAAAGGCGTGATTGCAGGTCAGCCAGACCCATCCCGTACAAAACATGACCAATTTACATCAAACCCATAACCCAACCCCCGATTTGGCACTTCATTTAAATGTATACCCCATTGGCCCAATGAGATTGCAACTTTTAACAAAGGCAAGTGATTCTAAGAATTCAACTATTAGTAATGTAGCCCTTTACAGTCCTTGTGTGCCCTACAATGACAGCAATACAGGACCCTTCTCAAACAATAGCACCAATAAGTAATGATGATGATATGAAGCAAGTACATAATTTGAACAAACGAAAATAAAGTGCTGAATTTTAGTAGGAAGCTCTAGATGAAAGGTATAGATTTCTGTAGGACCAAGGAGGTAACTGATTTTGGGGAAACAAAGTGATCTTAGACCAATCGCAATCTAGAATAAACAGAACAAACCTTATTGAACAAAACATCTTTGTTGTTTATATGCATGATGCCATCTTTGAGTGTGCACCTCCACCTGCTCTTGGCGCGAGTCACCTGCCATTCAGTTTTACGTTCATATCGTGATCATTGTAGACATTGATAAAGGTCATACACAGCAAATTGCTTAAAGTATACCATCATGATTACACAAAAATAAAACAAAGGACAAAAAACTACAGATAAAGTGTAGCCTAGAAGAAAAAATTGTATGTATGGGGGGGCCTGGGTCTCCCAGTACATTATCCCATTTTATAAGTACAATATGTGTCAAATAGACAAACAGGACTACAAAAACTATATAGCTATAAAAATAGTGGAATATATTGAGGCTGCAAGTATCTGAACACGCTTTGGCGACTTTCAACTCACTTGACCCATTTGATCTGTTTCCTCGATAAGTATATTCTAATTTTACCATTTAACATCATACAAGCGGAATTGACCTGTTAACATATAAATCCCTGAAAATTTGCCTTTTCTAGAAAATACATATTGATATATCGTATACCTTGTCGAACTGAGCGAGAACCAAATGCTGTGTGTTTAGTTCCTCGCCTTGGTCCCATCATCAAATCATCGTCATCATCATTTTCGTTCAATGGCTCATCTTCATCATCATCCAGATCATTTTGATTCATCATGGCAGGAGTTGGTGCTTGCATCTCTGAACAGGCGGAGAACATAAAATACCAAATTCAGAACAAAAAATCAACAAACAGGCAGACAAACTTGCTCCTAAGGGGGTCATAAGTTTACCTTGAGGAGCGGGTGTGTTTGCTACATTATAGTCTTCATTCACCACTCCTTGATAGTTGTATATCTTGAGTAACAAAAAGTAAATAGTTAATAATAAATGCAAAATTTGGCAGATGATGCTCTTCAATAAGTGTCACTCAACAGATCATACGCTCTGGGAATATATATTAGATATAAAACATTTATAAAGATAAGATTATTGATACATGAATACAGCATATCATGTCCTCACACCAAATCTTTTTTTCTGGTAGCAAATAAAATTGGTTCAAACAAAATAATTTGCGCACATTTTAGTGACCAGCCCCTTTATACTTATTTTGAAGGTTTTCCAAGGCTCATCCCCTTTATACTTGCACCACTTATCACTCTCATTGTCATTCAACCCTCAAACCAAAACATCCTAACATTTAGAACTGGTAGAAATTTTAAATGTAGAAACAATTTAGAGACAAAGGGAAGGAAGGTTAATAAGTTAGTCTTGAGTTAGAGGGAAAGGAAAGAAAAATTGATGGTTTTGCAACTACGGCCTCACTGTGTATATTTGAAATTTTTAGAGTTAGGAAGAGCAGGGCGTATTTGTTGTTTAACATGTTATAAGATGAAACTAATTTTCCTTCCCTCCCTTTCCATCCCGAAAAAACTCGAAAACACATGTAGGTATCAACTGGATAATATATCTCCTGCCTCATGTGTGTGTATCCAGTAAGAATGAAATTTGCATGACTTTCTAATTCAGTTTTCTCAAGCGGGAAGAATTTGAGGTTCTGTTTGTAGGAATGAAATTGCATAATTTAGTTTCCCTGAATTTTTAGTGGCTTTCTAATTAATCAAATGTGGCTAAGGAGACACACAGAGAAAGATACATAGACCATAACCAGCCATGGGTATTCATTCGACTCGGTACCTATAAATACACACCTTGAATGGGAGATAGAAAATAACAAATCTCGCTGCTCTAAATTCCATAAATACAATACTAAGAACCAGGAACTGTGAACCAAAGTATCTAACCCAAAAGATTTACCCCACTAAAACTTTTTGTGTTGAACAGAATATCTAACACATATACTGTAACTAGAAGGTGATATTAGAACAAAATAAGATGGTGTTAATGACAAGAGTTATGCACACTTCCTCAACACATGGTATGGACACTGCCAGGTATGTGTGATTGCTGCACTCTGGTTTAAAATTTAGTGTGTTTTATTAAACATGGTATCCAAGATGTCTTACAGGTTCTAAGCTTCAAGCTATCCTACTTGATTTCTCAGATCGAAAAGCTAATACAATGTCAGTTAGTCACTTAGTCCCATGCTTAAGTTTGAAGCTTAGTGGGTTTATTTAGCCCACCACATCAGCGTCATTCAAGTGTTAAATGCTTAAAATGTTAACGAAAAAATAAGCAGGTATTTTGGAACACAGAAACAGACCAACCCAACACAAAGCTAGCGCATACATTCCACGAAAATTTTAAGAAGACACAACACAATAATGAGTTGTAAAGGCAATATAACGATCACAAGGATGGAAAAAGAAAGGCATGTATCCATGATGAGCATCGAAATGATAAAGAAATCATTGGGATATTTACTGAAGTGCATATATCATGCAGATCATACCATAATATCAACCAAATATAGGACATATTGGAACCCTTGTGGTCAAGAACTGTGGTTTAAAAAATAAATCAACAACCACCGCTGCTTACAAGTAAATTAATCTTCTGGTAGAGAGTGTGTATGTCATGGTTAGATAAGTGAATAATATAAAAACTGAATAGCACCTTACCAGAATATGTGTTTTAGCTTGGATGCCTACTTAAGACAAGAATATACTTAGATAAGCATATATATCATAGGTACCATACTGAAACTGAGAGATGAATGTGGCCGTTCTGATAGCACACACATGCATATTTGCCAACTCTTACCAGCAACATTAACATTGGGAGCGACCGGATAACCAGTGGAACTTAAAGCGCAAGTGAATGCGTGTAAGAAGAAACAAGAAGCAAATGCTTACATTTGGTGTAGAAAGTGCATCATCATAGGGATCTGGAATAGGCCCATCCAGTTGAGGAATCCTAGAAGAGAACGTGGGTCCATGAACAGGTTGAGAATTGCTCCCTTGACCAACCTGACAAACAGAACATATGCCAAACATATCATTATACAAGCGAAAAAAAGACTTACTTCAAATTATGAGATAGAAATGCATGGAGGCACATTATTATCCCTTTACATGTTTGTGTTTGCTTTATGGATTTGAATTGTGTAATATTGTTCCAATCAGCTTTGCAAACCCCAACTAGTTTATAATAGAAGGCTTGTTACTAAAGGTTATGAGAAGTTACCAGCAAAGAAAACCAATAATGCATTAGCCATTAACCAATTATACAGTCCAACCTCACAAGAAGCATGCACGCTGTGTTGAATATATTGCAAGTTTTCACCTATCTGTGCTGGCATCAACTCCTAATTAATGCTTCTCTATGTCAAGGATTCACTTCACTGTTAAATCAGGAAAAACATGTTTTGCCTTTTGGTTATTAAAATGATATTTTCAGTTGTCAATAAGTAGCGTTATATCCTAATTCCTAAAATATTCTGAGCGGTTTGGTAACACTATCTTCAGCGTTACTGGTAATTTCAAGTTTCACATTGATAATGATGGCAAAATAAAGGTGTCCAGTATCCTTTTTTGCTAGTTGAAAATTAAAGGTGGGTCAGTTAACAGTATAGTGTCACAGTAGGGAGTTAGCTAGTGTTCTATCACATGATTGTTAGGGCCTTTGGGGTGATCTTGCTTGAAAGATAATATGCAAGGTTGCAAACCGGCAATGTTAGTAATAGCTGATTATGTTCACACAGACATTTAGCTTAATAATGACTTTTCAAGGACTCCATATCTCATATAACTTATTAGATCTACAAAAACACTCTCAAATAGATATAGATGAAATTTTGAGAGAAAGTAGCAATTAAGAGAATCAAGTAGCAGAACTGCAAGAATAATTACACAGACCTCTTATAAAGACAAATAGAAAACCAGAGACAGCAACAACATACCCAATCCCGCTGGAGCGGGGTAAATAGAAAACTAGATAGAACGTGTAATATGCCCAAATATAGACATTTGAAAGTAATAAACACAAGAAGCGTCACCTCAACCTTATCAGCTATCACATCTGCAGCTCCATCTTGCTGAGGAATATATCCGCCTGGACGAAATTGAGGAGGAACTCATCCGCTTACGCTTTCCAGACAAGAGGAAGAAATCCTACAATTAAGAGTATGATCAATAACATACACTTGTAAGGTTCAATATATCATTAACATAAAATACATCCAAGAAAACTGTAGACAGAATAACCAACAAAAGAGTAACTGCACAAGTTACAAACAGAAGACTATGGACACAGTGCATCCATATATTCTTGATTTCACAACATACCAACTACTACATAATAAGCACCGGAATGCTTTAAGTTGAAAAACTACCGCTTAATTCAGAAGTTGATAAGCTGATAAGATAATCAGGAATGTGAAATCAGGAAGTTGAAAAACTACCAGTTAATTCAGAAGTCATTTTACTAAAGCACATATGTTTGCCACAGTTGTGGCCAAATAAAACAAACAGCCAATTGCACCCACCATTCTAGTAAGCTGCCAAACTATCATCAATTCATTAAAGCACACTTCTAGTGTTTCCAATAGTTTCCCAGATAACTAAAAAGGCCAATTGCACTTATAAACTTATATAACAATTATTCTATGTCCCTGACACCAAGGAAAGGGGTTTCGACCATGGTTAACACAATCCTATGTCTTGTAAGTCTATAACTCAATAGAAAGCAATTGAAAACAATTAGTTGTGTCTCTCCATTCGACTCTACTAATTTTGCTCAAAACCAAGTTTAACAATATCAAGATGCCATCTCATCAGGATTCAATCAATCTCCATTCTTGTAAAAAAAAATAGACACTATTGAAGCATGGTGTGTTATATAAGTTTCTGGGTCCTAATATTGATAAGGCGCCAAGTTATTTGAAACTTTGATGCTTGATTTCACTTCCTCGGAGTTAAAAGGTTGAAAAAATATTTAATTGCACTAGTCTTGTTCATTAACTCGGGGTCAAACAAGCAGAACTTCTCATAGTTTCACATGCTGGAGTTTTACAATCTTAACCCTAGCTTAGGAATGTGTGTTAAGTAAGATGAGGACGGAGACTGAGAGTCGCACATAATCCCCTCAAGTTTATGATTTCAAGTCAAGCGACTTCTTTAATTCATGGCTTGAATCAATAAAAGCTAAACTTTTAAAAGCAAATTATAACTAGCAATTTTCCCATGTCACGTCGTAAACTCATAAGTTGATTCTCACACTCATAGGAACCAACTCTTTCAACCACAGCTAGAAGAAAATATTATATCATATAGTTGAAAAGAGGGAAAATGCCATTAATGACACCTTAAATGATGATAAATGCATTCGAGTAAAATTTGTTGTCCTTTTGCCTTATTGTAATACGATAAATTTAAGTATATGATTCAATTTCCATTTCTATGTCAACTAAGATTAATTCGTCTCACTCTTAATTATAAACTTAGGGTGTGTTTGTTTCAATAAGATGTTTTAGGTCTGAATCTGACTACTACATCTTACCAGTAAGAGGTGGCTAGAAAGTCTAAATCGAACGAAATAATGTTGTTTGTTTTGTATAATTGATGTCGAATGATTTTAAGTGCTCGTTTACGCAATTTATTTATTAAACCAACGCAATGCGATAATAAGTAACTTATGTAAATATGAAACAAGACTTTTATCATAAATATAACAATGTTAATAAACCATCAAATATATTATATTAACACAAGTCTTCTCTTATCGAGTAAGAGGCGATAAGACAAGTCCCCACCTCTTCTTGAGTAAGATGTTATATGTCTAACTGGGTCGACTCAAAAGAAAAAAACAAACAAGCAAAAGCGTTTGAGTTTTGTAAATTTTTTGTCTTTATTAAAGTTTCATATTATTAGTATATAAGTAGTTTTCAAAAATAAAAATCACAAAAACATCAATATAAAAATAGTGATAGCGTTTATTTAAGATTTTTTAGCTTTTTGATTTTTCTTTTCAACTTTTTAATAAGCAAATCTTGTTTTTCTATTTTTCTTAGGTTTCTGTCATCATATAGGATTTTTAGAAAAAGTTTCAGATTTTTCTCTATCTTTTTAGTATTTATTATAATTTTAAATAGTTAAAAATAGTAATTAATTAGTAATAAATATTTAAAAAGCATAAAAAATATCTTTTCTGTTTTAAAATTAGTTTTATCATATTTTAGATTTTTCCAAGTTAAAATTTTATTTTTCCAAGTTTATTTTCTATTTTCTAGTATTTAAGTGTATTTTAAATATAATAATTAGTAATAATTAGATAAAAAGTGTGAAAAATATATTTTTATTTAAAATTAGTATTTATAATTTTAGATTTTTCAGAATCACAAGTTTATTTTTCTAGCCTTATTTTGTATTTTCTTCTAATTTAGAGTATTATTAAATAGTTAAAATAGTTTTTAATTAATAATAATTAATTAAATAGTGTTAAAAATAATTTTCTTTTTCTAATAATTTTCTTTTATTTTTAGGATTCCAAAAATGTCATTTTTATATTTTTAGGTCTTTTATTTCTTAGTTTTCACTTTTTATTTTGTGCGTATACGTAGTTTTTAAAACTTACGTTTACGTTTCTTTGATCTGGTTGTTGTGCTTTCCAAATCTGTACTCCATTCTATTCCAAATCAATCAGTAGTGTAATTTCTAATCATAACCTTTACAGATCACTATCCTTAGTGATCATTCCATTATCTGAATCAGTGTTTAACACACCATTGAGTCTCCTTGGGACTAAACGACCCGGGAATCCCCTGTATTCTCTGATCTTAATTGTATTTGTGTCTGAGCAGTTTTAAGTCTGTTTAGACTTGACTGTTTTGCACAGACCACTTACCAGTAAGAGGTGGCTAGAAAGTCTAAATCTGAACGAAATAATGTTGTTTGTTTTTGTATAATTGATGTCCGAATGATTTTAAGTGCTCGTTTCTGCAATTTATTTATTAAACCAACGCAATGCGATAATAAGTAACTTATGTAAATATGAAACAAGACTTTTTATCATAAATATAACAAAGTTAATAAACCATCAAATATATTATATTAACACAAGTCTTCTCTTATCGAGTAAGAGGCAGTATGACAAGTCCCCCACCTCTTACTGAGTAAGATGTTATATGTCTAACTGGGTCTGACTCAAAAGAAAAAAACAAACAAGCAAAACGTCTGCCCTCCTCCTCTTCTTACTGGTAAGAGTAAGAGGACGGACTAGTAAGACTTTTTTTTTAAAACAAACACACCCTTAGTGGTTTGTAATTAATTCGTCTCACTCTTAATTATAAACTTAGTGGTTTGTAAATATAAACCAAAAAGTGGTTGGCTTATTAAATTATAATTCTGTAATATATGAGAAGAAGGATATTATACCGACAAAATTGTCTTCGCCTTTGAACGAATATAACTATATATGGAAACTCGTGAGATTATTCAATGATAATTATATCACAATGGTCACCTGGGTTGTTGGCTGATTCGCTTGATTGGCTGCTAGTCTGTCAGGATCTTCACGGCCTTCAACGTAAGCTGCAGAATTATAAAATTCATTAAATTTGCATAATGTATAATGCATGTATACATGTAAATATGCATACATGTTTGATATCACAACTAAGAGATATCTTACCAACATTGACGTCAAGAGGGGGCCTTTGGGCTTGGGGTATCCAAGGTGATGGTGGTTGCTGCACAAAAAATGAGATTATTTTAATTTGTCTAGAGCACCCTAATGATCATCTATAACCAAAACGAAAAAGTCAATGTAAAAGTTCGCCGGAGAGGATAAGAAGAATACACTTGCCATGTATGTGTTAGGTTGCCTCACAGAAGTTCCATTCTCGTGTACAGAAGAATAATCGCTTGGAGTGATGGGAGTACCTCCAGTAGGTATATTATACGAACTGTCTACAGTGCCCGGTAAAGGTGTTGGAGCTGTTCCAGGTAACGGTGTTTGAGCAGGCAACGGCGTTTGCATTGGAGTCTGCAACGGCGTCTGCAGATAAAACCACAAAACACAAATTAATTAATAACATAAACTAAAGACAGTCCAACATTTCATACAATATTTAGTTAGCCAACAACTATAACATATATAAGCTTTTTCCCTCTTTACTCCTCACAAACTTAATTCCACATAGTTAAGCTATACAATCATGACCAATTAACTTACGCACAATCAAATAACATTATACAACCACCCCCCTCGTAAGGTAACTCCGAAAACAACTAACTTTCTCCAAGAAAATAACGTTTCATGTTCAATGATAAATATATCCTATTGGATTTCCTACTTTACCCTCGATTGATTACTATTATTTAACTTTCACTGGTCACTGGTGTCTTAAAGGCAGTAATAATAACAACTCGTTAACTAAAACTAACAATGAATGCACGTATCTCAGCGAGTGTTTAAACTAGCTCATTTCTAGGCTTATGAGCTTATTTGAATTTGGAAAAACTCATAAGATCATATTTTTTAGCTTAAGAGCTTATCAAGCTCATTTACTTAACTAAGGGGGTGTTTGTTTAAGCTTATTTTTGGGCTTGTGAGCTTATTTTACTCGAATTATACTTAAAGTTTCAGCTCATTTTCGGATTTATGAGCTTACTATGACTCAAATATAGAACCCCTTAGCCAATGACCTCAACTTGCTAAGCTCATAAGCCGAAACAAACAAGCTTCCGAGTTTTTTCCAATTCCAAACAAAGCTCATTAAAACACCCCTCAACTCGCATTTTTTTTATCCGTAAACAAGTAACTACACAATTAGCCCAATCACTTACAGGAGGAAAGAGCAAATCAGCAGTAGGAGTCTCATACTCATCGGGGCCTTCATACGGCACATTCAAATCATGCACCGTATTCGCGCCAGCAACCCCGGGACCCATCGCTTTCGCAACCGCAGATCTATCAATAGGTCCAACAATCGCTCCAGCTTGCATCATCTTCGTCTCCCACAACTACACACAGATCCAACCACATCAATTAAATTACAAATAATTAACAGATCTAAAATATATAAAATAAAAAAAGACTTACAGATTGAAGCTCAGTAAGGACTCCTTCACCAGGGCCAGCATTGTTGGTGAATTCTTCACGGACTTTGGTGATTACGTCTTCAATTACTTGAATGTAAACGTTGCTTGTTGTTGACATGATTAATTTGATTGGTTCAAATTTGGGGATTTTTTTTTTTGGTGTTTTAGGGCTTGGAAATGAGGGGAGATGGGGAAGTGGTATAAAGAGAGGAATATAAATAGGTTTGCATCCGTTACTTGGTCTTTTATATCTCTATCTTTATATTTATATGTGTGTGGGTCTTACGTGTCATTTTTTTAGTTTCTGTTGCAATAGTAGCTGTTTCCCGATTTAACGTCCATAAGTTTGTTGCGTACTACTTGACCTAACTATGTTTATGGATTAATTTAGCGGTTTTAAAGCTCAACACAATGGTTTGGGTTATGATCGGTCGACCAATTGGTCGAGATCGGTCGTTCCATTGTGGTTGATCGTCTTGATCAGTCGGCAAGCAAAAAAATAACGACTAGATTGCTTTTGTAAGATTACACGATAAAGAGAATGGAAAAATATGAATTATATTATTGAATCGATGCTTATTACATACAAATGAGAGTATATATAAGGAGAATACATGGCTTGATAATCATCATTTCATAGCCAACTGTACATCTTTATCCTTATACAAACTTATACAGCTAACATGCTTATCCTAACACTCTCCCGCAGTCCGAGCGGCTAAATCGCGAAAGCTTGGACTGGAGTAGTAAACTAGAAAAAAGAAAAGAAAAAAAAAACATAACTTTAATCGACTCGTAACAAAACCGTACCAACGGTCGACATTAGTTGATTGGTACCAACGGTCGGCTAAGTCGACTGGTAACAAATCGTACCAACGGTCGACTTTAGGGACTAGTACCAACGGTCAACTTTAGTCGACTGGTAACAAAGTTGTATGAACAATCAACTAATTAACAAAGAAAGAGGAGCCGTATTTATAACCCTCCTATACAAGCTCTATATTAGGAAAATACTAAATACCTATTAATTAGGCTAATCACTTATTCATTACAATAGGTGTACAGCTAATGATCATATCACCAATGACAACTTGTGATCTTATCATCACAATACACATTTAACACATTTACAATACGAGTAGTGAAATTGCGAAAGTTCGGACTGGAGATTTAAAGCTAAACAATAAAGTAAAACTAATAAATAATTGTTGAAGAAGACATTCGACAGCAAGCGGAAGCACATCTTCAAGCAGCAGCAGACATAAACACGCAACAAATCGGATAAACCAAAGTATCCGAACAAAATGGGATAAACCAAATCCCTTACCAAACAGGATAAACCAAAGTATCCTGACCAAACGGGATAACCCAAAGTATCCCCTAAAACTAAAACAAACGGGATAACCTAAAGTATCCCCTACAACTAAAACAAAGGAAATAAAAACTAAGACTCGTGAATTAACATCAAAAGAAAATATGAGAAAACGAAAGTTGGTTCTAAAACTTCAACCCCCAAAGAACCTTCCAAACAAACGGGGCGTGTTTTCCCTAGAAAATCATAAAGATCACAGATTTAGAAGAAATTGTGGTTTATTTTGGTTACGGCTTAAAGGGAGCCCTCCGAACCTCCGGCGTGTAGCCGGAGGCGGCGGCGGAAGACTTTAGGCTTTGTGAATCTTAATGGCCTGATACCATGTAAGATTACACGATAAAGATAATGGAAGAATATGAATTGTATTGTTGAATCGATGCTTATTACATACAAATGAGATAGTATATATAAGGAGAATACATGGCCTATTTGAGGTAAATTGATAATCATCATTTCATAGCCAACTGTACATCCTTATCCCTATACACTCTTATACAGCTAACATGCTTATCCTAACAGCTTTCTCGACCGACTTTAAACACATACAAAAACAAAGAATCACCTTTTTTAATAATATTCGACCGTTAGATTTTTTATTTTTTTTAAAGAAAAAAATCTTTTTTAATTCTACCACTTTAACAACATTAGAAGTACCCCACTTATTTCCTCATTTCATTCACAAATTCAATCAACAATTCTCTCAACACCTTCGAAATGGGGATTCATCGGGGCCA
>CM040238.1:149758755-149789731 GCA_022545495.1 Chrysanthemum lavandulifolium | reverse complement strand
GGATGACTTCTCGGTCATTGGGGACTCGTTTCAAACATGTCTCTCCCATTTAGAAAAAATGCTAAAGCGGTGTGAAGACACCAATCTTTGCCTAAATTGGGAAAAGAGCCACTTTATGGTCAAAGAAGGCATAGTCCTTGGCCATAAAATTTCAAAAACGGGATTGAGGTCGATAGAGCAAAAGTCGATGTTATTGCCAATTGCCTCATCCTACTACCGTCAAAGGTATTAGGAGTTTTTAGGTCATGCCGGTTTTATCGCAGATTTATACAAGATTTTCTAAAATCGCTCGCCTATGACCCATCTTCTTGAGAAGGTTGCTCCTTTTATCTTCTCACCGAGTGCATCGAGCTTTTGAAACATTAAAGAAAAAGCTTCTGAAGCACCCATTCTTTTGCCCCGATTGGGATTTACCCTTTGAACTCATATGCGATGCAAGTGATTTTGCTATCGGTGCAGTCTTAGGGCAACGAGAACCAAGCATTTTCAGCCTAGCCACTCACGCGAGTAAGACTATGATGAAGCTCAAACCCATTACACCACCACGGAAAAGAGCTACTAGCCGTGGTGTATGCGTTTGAGAAGTTTCGCCATACCTAATCTTGACCAAATCGTGGTGTATACGGATCACTCGACTCTTAAATATCTCTTTGCAAAACAAGATGCAAAGCCGAGATTGCTCAGTTGGGTTCTCCTCCGCAAGAATTTGATATCATTATCGTGATAAAAGGAGGCGAGAACACATCAGCGATCATCTGTCCGTCTAGAAAACCCTCACCAAGATGTTTTCGAGAAAAGGAAATAAATGAAACATTTCCTCTCGAGACACTCAATGCGGTTACTTTTGTGGAAACTCTACTACCCATGGTTTCGCGACTTAGCAAATTACCATGCGGGTAACTTCATAGTGAAAGGAATGTCGACCCAACGGAAGAACAAATTCTTCAAAGATGTTAAACATTACTTACGGGACGACCACTTACTTATTCAAAATCTGTGCGGATCAAGTCATCCGAGCGGTGTGTTTATGGACGAGGAAGCTATGGACATTCTCAAAGCTTGCCATCTTTGGACCCACCTGAGGCCATCATAGTCCAAACTACACCGCCAAAAGGTGTTTGATTCCGGTTTTATTGGCCCACGATTTACAAGGATGCCCACGAATTTGTCAAAACTTGTGACGCTTGTCAACGCGTGAAATATCTCTCAAAGAAATGAAATGCATAAAACGCCATTCAAGTGTGTGAGATTTTTGACATCCGGGAATTGACTTTATGGGGCCATTTCCATCATCTCGAGGAAACAAATACATACTTGTGGTCGTTGACTATTTTTCAAAATGGGTTGAGCGAAAGCTTTACCCACCAATGATGCCCGAGTTGTTGTGAAATTTTAAAATCTCTTTTTGCTAGGTTTGGAACTCATGAGCTATAATCGGTGATCGTGGTACGCATTTACGCAATGACCGGTTTGATAGAGTCATGCAAAAGTATGGTGTAACTCACCGTCTCTCTGCGTACCACCCCAAACAAGTGGGCAAGTGGAGGTTTCCAACCGAGGATTAAAAGAATTCGAAAGGACGGTGGCGAAAACCGTGCATCTGGTCGGATAAATTAGATGGCGCTCTGGGCCTTCCGTGCGACTTATAAAACACCCATCGGGTGTACTCCATACAAGCTAGTGTGCGGAAGGCGTGTCATCTGCCGATGAGCTGGAGCACAAAGCATCTTGGGCATTAAAACATGCAAACTTGATATTCAGACGGTGGTGATCACAGAAAAGTTCAAATGAATGAATTAAATGAACTCCGTGATCAAGCATACGAGAACTCTTTGATCTACAAAGAAAAGACAAAGAAGATTCATGACTCAAAATCAAGAACCGCGTTTTCAACGTCGGTGATCGAGTCCTTCTTTTCAATTCAAGATTGAAGATTTTCTCGGAAAACTAAAATCCACTGATGCGGACCATTCACCATCACTAAAGTATTTCCTTATGGAACTATTGAGTTATCTCAACCCGATGGTCCAAATTTTAAAGTGAATGGTCATCGATTAAAGCACTATTTTGGAGAGGACATTCCACCCATGGTTGTCCGGATCTACAAACTTTCCCCATGAACCAATGAATGCGGGATCGAGTCAAGCTAGCGACTCGGTAATCAAAAACAAGAGCACACCATATGGGTTTTCACCCATATTTCGACTTCTTTCTACTTTCTACCACCCTAGTGTGGGGAGTTGCCCATTGTTGTATATAAGTTTTCGGATACAAAAAAAAAAAAAAAAAAAAATGTGTATATATCAAAAAATAAAATAATGGCCGTAGTATTTCCTTTTCGTTCTATGTTTGACATAACAATGGTACTTTGAATATTGAGGGCAATATTCATTTCTAGTGTGGGGGAATTCTCACGAATTTTATCATGTAAGTCGTAACACCCAACTTAAGGTTACGCCGTATCTATGTCGAGGCGAAAACTATAAATATAAGCCCTAAATCATTGAAAACACACATCCATTCCATCTCTCGGTTGGAAAAGCGTATAGGGTTTCATTCAAGGCCATTTTCCAAAGAAGATAGAAGAACTTTTCAAGGAGAATCTACAACCGAACATCATCAACTATAGATTGACATAGAGTAATTTTATCAAACACTATGTTTATCACTTTTTCAATTTTAATCATTAGTTTCTTTGTATTTTACAACATGTCCATTAAACACCTTTGGTGTTAGCATAGTTATGAATTAAATAGTGTTATGTTTATTGTTCCTTCGTTTATTTATCGTATCTATTGGATATCTATGTATTTATTATAAGATTCTTTCGTTGTAGTAATGTTTAGGCGTATTTAGTTCACGACCACTAGGTGAATATACCAACTTACTTGGGAAATTGGGATGATTAAGGGATTCACGACCCTTGGTTATATAGGGATTGACCTAATGATGACATCGGATAATCATGATAATTAAGTGTCAATTTACCCTAATATGCTCATTATTTTATCATTTTATATGGATATATGCTTTGATTTCTTTATATTTTGTTTCCGGGATGTAAATGAGCATAGGAACAAAAGAGGCGTTGTTAATACAATTTGTGCGACGGGTTATAGAAGGTGCGGATGTAGCTTCTTGGACTAGGTCGATAAGCCTTTGGTGAGCTTTGTTTTGTACTAATCCAAGTAATGAGTGGTGTTCTGCACAAGAAAGGTAAACCGTTAGTCTTACCTACCGTGGGGACGGACCCCACGATTAGACTCGGCGTGAGTAAGTACACATTCTTGAGAGGAAAGTAAAAGTGTGTGTGTAATTATGAGAGAAAAAGTTGTTGTACCTTGTATGGGGATTAGGGCCCTTTTATAGGCCGGTTTGCATTGGGCTTCTGGATTATCGCATATAGTGGTTAGTCATGGGCCGGACCACTTGGCGGACAAGGGTTCCGTGTTAATCACGGATTCGGATGTGAGGGCCCAGCGGTTGAAGGTTCGAACCGTTATGTACCTCGCAGCATTTCAAGGCTTGGGCCGTAGCCAATTTAGTCATTGGGCTTCTTGTTGGCCCGGGTTTGTGATTGTTGGACTGAGTCTAGGATTTGCGGTTATTGGGTTTGAGCCTAGAGTGGGCGTAGAGTATGTTTTGGGCTTAGTAGGCTGTTTTACATACTATCGTCATCGACGCGAATTGGAAAAGAACTTACAAAGATACACACTTTAGTATCTTGTTGTGAAGAAGTTACGGCGTAGTTCTACTCTCCATTTACGCCGTAGCTATGAATTCAAACATGAAAACCAAGTCAACGCTAATCAAGGATTACGGCGTAACTTTCACATGAGGTTATGCCATAATATTCTAGAGACTTAGAAGTATTTCATGACTAAGCAGGTTACGTCGTAACCAATGCATGAGGTTACGGCGTAATAGGTGTACAATATGGGACTCAAGTTATTGACGAGATTACGGCGTAACCACGCAAGAAGATTACGGCGTAAATAAAACCCTAAGAAGGTTATGGCGTAACTATCCACCTAAGTTACGTCGTAAATATTAATTAATGGATAAGATCGTTGAAGATTACACTAGTTACGGCGTAACCACATTTCAAGGTTACGTTAAGTAGCTTTGTCGAACCTATAAATACCAACCATATTTTCGAATTTGACACATCTCTTTCCCCTCACCTAGGGGTTGATTAGAGCACCACTCCATGGCAATTTCCAGTGATTCCAAGCCATCTTTCAATGGAGAATTCACTTGATGCATCATTCTTACTAGTCGATCATCAAGTAATTGTATCAAAACACTATGTTTAATTTAATCAATGTTTTATTCATTATTGTTTGTCTAATTTACATTATGTTTGGCTAAGCACTTTTGGTGCTAGTGTAGTTATGATTGCTTTATTGTTATGATTATGTTTTCTCGCTTTTATTATTGCTTCTAGTGTGTGCATGCTTAGTTTTTAGTTAGATACTCTAGTTTCGGTAGTTTTGAAGACCATTTGTACTTATAGGACCCTATTGTAGCAGGTTGCGAGGGTTTGTAAGAGTTGACCATAGGACTACCAATTCCTTGTGTTCTAATTGACCATAGGATCACCCTCCGGGTTAGAGAGATAGGTTAGGCGAGTTGACCATAGGAGTCAAGTGAATCTTATGACCCACTTGAAGCGATAGAAAGCTTAATTAGAGAACATAGTCATTGCATGATAGGATGAACAACTAGACTAGTACACTTTTTCCTCTGTTTTCATCTTAATTTAATTTCCCAATTTCATTTATGTTATTTAGTTTTATTAATCAAACAATTCAAACCCCTTTTAAAACATGAGATAGACTTAGGTTAGAATCCACATTCACATAGCTCTTGGGACGACCTCGGCTTTCTGAATACTACACTACACACGATCGGGTTTTACGCGTTGGTGCATAAAGTGAACCATAGGTAGGCGAGTAACATTATAAATATTAATACCGGTGAAATCGCATCACCTAATCACCACCTAAATAGTTATGAGCTTTTAAACAATGAAAGTTAGTCGCTAGAATCATCAATTAAGCGTCTACATGCTAAGAAGTGGGAATGTTAGCATAGGAATAAATCACATAGGTAGTTGAAGCTTAAAGACTAGTGACTAGTTAATTGATATGATAACCATTCTATCGAGACTAGGAATTATAGGCTAGTAGTATAATAATCGATTATGTCTAGCGATCTAAGATCACTAATAGAAGCGGTAATTAGACATTGCACTAGGAAAGGCGTACATAGCATTGGTTAAGGATTAACTAGGTTAACCCATTTCTCCACTTGATTCGTACAAACAAACATTTACTTTCATTATTTATTTCATTTTAATTATTTCTTCAATTTAATAGTGACAATTAAGTTGACTAGTATTAATCACGCAAATAGATAGACCGTCTTATAGCTCTTGGGAACGACATCGTATTTACTATTTCCTCACTCGTAGAATCGGATTTTTTTGCCGTTAGTATAGGTGTTGATCCATTAGGTAGACGAGACTTTAATAAATTTAAGACATGATCAACGCGCAGTGGGTGGCGCCCGTGAGTGGTGGCAGTGGGTGGCTGTGGTGATCGGTGGTGGTGGTGGTGGTAAGTGGTGGTAGGTGGTGGAAGTGGGTGGCGGCGGTGAGTGGTGGTGGTGATTGGTGGTGGTTGCGGTAGTGGGTGGGTGGTAGTAGTAACTGATGATAAAAACGATTTTGTCGCTACTAACCATTTCATTAGGAAAAAACGCTTTTTGAACATGATTTTTTAACAGATGTCGGTTTGTCGAAAGGATATTACTTGCCGTCAAACACTTATAAATGAAAACGCGTTTGCTTGCCTCAAAATTAATCACTAAATACCCACCGCCGTATTGCACATGTACATTGCTAGTATTTTGTAAAGCATTGTGCTTTATAGACTTAAAAGTGTTAATATCATAACAAAATCACTAATCACTCGTCATTTGCCCATGAGCGCATACCCAAACACGTATGCAAGTACGCAATGAACCAGCCATCACCGGTTTAAAAAAATAGGGACGCCTCTGGCAAAGTTGATTTCACCTGCTACACATCTATCTTTGATTTTCTTGATCTACAAGTACGCTGCTACTTAATACCCATCAATAAGCACGCAGCATCCTAGACGTTGAGCCAACAAAACATTTGTTTCCTACACTGGGCACGCTCACAGGCCCAAAAAATCCGTAGTTTGCTACAGCCGTTTTGCGACCCAACGAACTTTACAACCGAGAAGATGTAATCCTACCGATAAACATTAGGCATTGATTCTATGCCGTTTGGAAAAAATAATGTCATTTGTAACTGTTCAATGCTCAGATTGGCTAGCACACCTAGTAAATCAACAAAATCCCATACATTGGGCAACAACATTCAAAGCAAATAATATATAAAATAAATAATGCAGTTTAATATAAAGTTTACCAAAATCCAAAGGGTATAACGTAATTACTTGTCCCATGAAACACATGGTTTTCTCATGAGACTCAAGGAAGCCCATAAATACTAGGGCCGAACAAAAAGCTCTCCAGCTTTATATACATCATCAGGTAAGCCATTTCACTTCATAAACATCAGTTATCTCAATTGAGTTTGGTTTTTTTTCACTTAGAAGAGACGCTCATTTCTCTACATATTTTTCTGATGATAGCTCAGATCTCAATTGACACGTTTTCGGTTTATGGGAATGATCAGAAGTCAAACTCTCCAGTTGCCTGAAACAAAAAAGCAGAACTGATAAGTCGGGCAAAAAATGATGGAAACTGATAAAAGATTAGAGGTGGCAATCTTAATCCATTTCTAACGAACTGTTAACACGTAAGTTATGCATCACGTTAGTATACAGATAGTTTTTAACAAAAGGAACAGAAGTGTAAGCTGGGCAAACCTCATATGGAACACGCTAGTTATACAAACAGAATTTTAAAGCTATACACAGAACCCGTATCAAACTTTCAAATTGACAAGCTTACCCCAAACCCGTAATCCAACCCGCCACTTTCCCATTTCTGTCTACTACATATACATACATCATACATGGCATATATAGATCGCATAAGTTATTAAAAATACTTTAAAAGTACACAAAGGCGTGATTGCAGGTCAGCCAGACCCATCCCGTACAAAACATGACCAATTTACATCCAAACCCATAACCCAACCCGCCGATTTCGGCACTTCATTTAAATGTATACCCCATTGGCCCAATGAGATTGCAACTTTTAACAAAGGCAAGTGATTCTAAGAATTCAACTATTAGTAATGTAGCCCTTTACAGTCCTTGTGTGCCCTACAATGACAGCAATACAGGACCCTTCTCAAACAATAGCACCAATAAGTAATGATGATGATACGAAGCAAGTACATAATTTGAACAAACGAAAATAAAGTGCTGAATTTTAGTAGGAAGCTCTAGATGAAAGGTATAGATTTCTGTAGGACCAAGGAGGTAACTGATTTTGGGGAAACAAAGTGATCTTAGACCAATCGCAATCTAGAATAAACAGAACAAACCTTATTGAACAAAACATCTTTGTTGTTTATATGCATGATGCCATCTTTGAGTGTGCACCTCCACCTGCTCTTGGCGCGAGTCACCTGCCATTCAGTTTTACGTTCATAATACGTGATCATTGTAGACATTGATAAAGGTCATACACAGCAAATTGCTTAAAGTATACCATCATGATTACACAAAAAATAAAACAAAGGACAAAAAAACTACAGATAAAGTGTAGCCTAGAAGAAAAAATTGTATGTATGGGGGGGCCTGGGTCTCCCAGTACATTATCCCATTTTATAAGTACAATATGTGTCAAATAGACAAACAGGACTACAAAAACTATATAGCTATAAAAATAGTGGAATATATTGAGGCTGCAAGTATCTGAACACGCTTTGGGCGACTTTCAACTCACTTGACCCATTTGATCTGTTTCCTCGATAAGTATATTCTAATTTTACCATTTAACATCATACAAACGGAATTGACCTGTTAACATATAAATCCCTGAAAATTTGCCTTTTCTAGAAAATACATATTGATATATCGTATACCTTGTCGAACTGAGCGAGAACCAAATGCTGTGTGTTTAGTTCCTCGCCTTGGTCCACATCATCCAAATCATCGTCATCATCATTTTCGTTCAATGGCTCATCTTCATCATCATCCAGATCATTTTGATTCATCATGGCAGGAGTTGGTGCTTGCATCTCTGAACAGGCGGAGAACATAAAATACCAAATTCAGAACAAAAAATCAACAAACAGGCAGACAAACTTGCTCCTAAGGGGGTCATAAGTTTACCTTGAGGAGCGGGTGTGTTTGCTACATTATAGTCTTCATTCACCACTCCTTGATAGTTGTATATCTTGAGTAACAAAAAGTAAATAGTTAATAATAAATGCAAAATTTGGCAGATGATGCTCTTCAATAAGTGTCACTCAACAGATCATACGCTCTGGGGAATATATATTAGATATAAAACATTTATAAAGATAAGATTATTGATACATGAATACAGCATATCATGTCCTCACACCAAATCTTTTTTCTGGTAGCAAATAAAATTGGTTCAAACAAAATAATTTGCGCACATTTTAGTGACCAGCCCCTTTATACTTATTTTGAAGGTTTTCCAAGGCTCATCCCCTTTATACTTGCACCACTTATCACTCTCATTGTCATTCAACCCTCAAACCAAAACATCCTAACATTTAGAACTGGTAGAAATTTTAAATGTAGAAACAATTTAGAGACAAAGGGAAGGAAGGTTAATAAGTTAGTCTTGAGTTAGAGGGAAAGGAAAGAAAAATTGATGGTTTTGCAACTACGGCCTCACTGTGTATATTTGAAATTTTTAGAGTTAGGAAGAGCAAGGACGTATTTGTTGTTTAACATGTTATAAGATGAAACTAATTTTCCTTCCCTCCCTTTCCATCCCGAAAAAACTCGAAAACACATGTAGGTATCAACTGGATAATATATCTCCTGCCTCATGTGTGTGTATCCAGTAAGAATGAAATTTGCATGACTTTCTAATTCAGTTTTTCTCAGAAACGGGAAGAATTTGAGGTTCTGTTTGTAGGAATGAAATTGCATAATTTAGTTTCCCTGAATTTTTAGTGGCTTTCTAATTAATCAAATGTGGCTAAGGAGACACACAGAGAAAGATACATAGACCATAACCAGCCATGGGTATTCATTCGACTCGGTACCTATAAATACACACCTTGAATGGGAGATAGAAAATAACAAATCTCGCTGCTCTAAATTCCATAAATACAATACTAAGAACCAGGAACTGTGAACCAAAGTATCTAACCCAAAGATTTACCCCACTAAAACTTTTTGTGTTGAACAGAATATCTAACACATATACTGTAACTAGAAGGTGATATTAGAACAAAATAAGATGGTGTTAATGACAAGAGTTATGCACACTTCCTCAACACATGGTATGGACACTGCCAGGTATGTGTGATTGCTGCACTCTGGTTTAAAATTTAGTGTGTTTTATTAAACATGGTATCCAAGATGTCTTACAGGTTCTAAGCTTCAAGCTATCCTACTTGATTTCTCAGATCGAAAAGCTAATACAATGTCAGTTAGTCACTTAGTCCCATGCTTAAGTTTGAAGCTTAGTGGGTTTATTTAGCCCACCACATCAGCGTCATTCAAGTGTTAAATGCTTAAAATGTTAACGAAAAAATAAGCAGGTATTTTGGAACACAGAAACAGACCAACCCAACACAAAGCTAGCGCATACATTCCACGAAAATTTTAAGAAGACACAACACAATAATGAGTTGTAAAGGCAATATAACGATCACAAGGATGGAAAAAGAAAGGCATGTATCCATGATGAGCATCGAAATGATAAAGAAATCATTGGGATATTTACTGAAGTGCATATATCATGCAGATCATACCATAATATCAACCAAATATAGGACATATTGGAACCCTTGTGGTCAAGAACTGTGGTTTAAAAATAAATCAACAACCACCGCTGCTTACAAGTAAATTAATCTTCTGGTAGAGTGTGTATGTCATGGTTAGATAAGTGAATAATATAAAACTGAATAGCACCTTACCAGAATATGTGTTTTAGCTTGGATGCCTACTTAAGACAAGAATATACTTAGATAAGCATATATATCATAGGTACCATACTGAAACTGAGAGATGAATGTGGCCGTTCTGATAGCACACACATGCATATTTGCCAACTCTTACCAGCAACATTAACATTGGGAGCGACCGGATAACCAGTGGAACTTAAAGCGCAAGTGAATGCGTGTAAGAAGAAACAAGAAGCAAATGCTTACATTTGGTGTAGAAAGTGCATCATCATAGGGATCTGGAATAGGCCCATCCAGTTGAGGAATCCTAGAAGAGAACGTAGGTCCATGAACAGGTTGAGAATTGCTCCCTTGACCAACCTGACAAACAGAACATATGCCAAACATATCATTATACAAACGAAAAAAAAGACTTACTTCAAATTATGAGATAGAAATGCATGGAGGCACATTATTATCCCTTTACATGTTTGTGTTTGCTTTATGGATTTGAATTGTGTAATATTGTTCCAATCAGCTTTTGCAAACCCCAACTAGTTTATAATAGAAGGCTTGTTACTAAAGGTTATGAGAAGTTACCAGCAAAGAAAACCAATAATGCATTAGCCATTAACCAATTATACAGTCCAACCTCACAAGAAGCATGCACGCTGTGTTGAATATATTGCAAGTTTTCACCTATCTGTGCTGGCATCAACTCCTAATTAATGCTTCTCTATGTCAAGGATTCACTTCACTGTTAAATCAGGAAAAACATGTTTTGCCTTTTGGTTATTAAAATGATATTTTCAGTTGTCAATAAGTAGCGTTATATCCTAATTCCTAAAATATTCTGAGCGCGGTTTGGTAACACTATCTTCAGCGTTACTGGTAATTTCCAAGTTTCACATTGATAATGATGGCAAAATAAAAGGTGTCCAGTATCCTTTTTTGCTAGTTGAAAATTAAAGGTGGGTCAGTTAACAGTATAGTGTCACAGTAGGGAGTTAGCTAGTGTTCTATCACATGATTGTTAGGGCCTTTGGGGTGATCTTGCTTGAAAGATAATATGCAAGGTTGCAAACCGGCAATGTTAGTAATAGCTGATTATGTTCACACAGACATTTAGCTTAATAATGACTTTTCAAGGACTCCATATCTCATATAACTTATTAGATCTACAAAAACACTCTCAAATAGATATAGATGAAATTTTGAGAGAAAGTAGCAATTAAGAGAATCAAGTAGCAGAACTGCAAGAATAATTACACAGACCTCTTATAAAGACAAATAGAAAACCAGAGACAGCAACAACATACCCAATCCCGCTGGAGCGGGGTAAATAGAAAACTAGATAGAACGTGTAATATGCCCAAATATAGACATTTGAAAGTAATAAACACAAGAAGCGTCACCTCAACCTTATCAGCTATCACATCTGCAGCTCCATCTTGCTGAGGAATATATCCGCCTGGACGAAATTGAGGAGGGAACTCATCCCGCTTACGCTTTCCAGACAAGAGGAAGAAATCCTACAATTAAGAGTATGATCAATAACATACACTTGTAAGGTTCAATATATCATTAACATAAAAATACATCCAAGAAAACTGTAGACAGAATAACCAACAAAAAGAGTAACTGCACAAGTTACAAACAGAAGACTATGGACACAGTGCATCCATATATTCTTGATTTCACAACATACCAACTACTACATAATAAGCACGGAATGCTTTAAGTTGAAAAACTACCGCTTAATTCAGAAGTTGATAAGCTGATAAGATAATCAGGAATGTGAAATCAGGAAGTTGAAAAACTACCAGTTAATTCAGAAGTCATTTACTAAAGCACATATGTTTGCCACAGTTGTGGCCAAATAAAACAAACAGCCAATTGCACCCACCATTCTAGTAAGCTGCCAAACTATCATCAATTCATTAAAGCACACTTCTAGTGTTTCCAATAGTTTCCCAGATAACTAAAAGGCCAATTGCACTTATAAACTTATATAACAATTATTCTATGTCCCTGACACCAAGGAAAGGGTTTCGACCATGGTTAACACAATCCTATGTCTTGTAAGTCTATAACTCAATAGAAAGCAATTGAAAACAATTAGTTGTGTCTCCATTCGACTCTACTAATTTTGCTCAAAACCAAGTTTAACAATATCAAGATGCCATCTCATCAGGATTCAATCAATCTCCATTCTTGTAAAAAAAAATAGACACTATTGAAGCATGGTGTGTTATATAAGTTTCTGGGTCCTAATATTGATAAGGCGCCAAGTTATTTGAAACTTTGATGCTTGATTTCACTTCCTCGGAGTTAAAAGGTTGAAAAAATATTTAATTGCACTAGTCTTGTTCATTAACTCGGGGTCAAACAAGCAGAACTTCTCATAGTTTCACATGCTGGAGTTTTACAATCTTAACCCTAGCTTAGGAATGTGTGTGTTAAGTAAGATGAGACGGAGACTGAGAGTCGCACATAATCCCCTCAAGTTTATGATTTCAAGTCAAACGACTTCTTTAATTCATGGCTTGAATCAATAAAAGCTAAACTTTTAAAAAGCAAATTATAACTAGCAATTTTCCCATGTCACGTCGTAAACTCATAAGTTGATTCTCACACTCATAGGAACCAACTCTTTCAACCACAGCTAGAAGAAAATATTATATCATATAGTTGAAAAGAGGGAAAATGCCATTAATGACACCTTAAATGATGATAAATGCATTCGAGTAAAATTTGTTGTCCTTTTGCCTTATTGTAATACGATAAATTTAAGTATATGATTCAATTTCCATTTCTATGTCAACTAAGATTAATTCGTCTCACTCTTAATTATAAACTTAGGGTGTGTTTGTTTCAATAAGATGTTTTAGGTCCGAATCGACTACTACATCTTACCGATGAAGAGTGGCTAGAAAGTCTAAATCGAACGAAATAATGTTGTTTGTTTTGTATAATTGATGTCCGAATGATTTTAAGTGCTCGTTTACGCAATTTATTTATTAAACCAACGCAATGCGATAATAAGTAACTTATGTAAATATGAAACAAGACTTTTATCATAAATATAACAATGTTAATAAACCATCAAATATATTATATTAACACAAGTCTTCTCTTATCGAGTAAGAGGCGATAAACAAGTCCCCACCTCTTCTTGAGTAAGATGTTATATGTCTAACTGGTGCGACTCAAAAGAAAAAAAACAAACAAGCAAAAGCGTCGCCTCCTCCTCTTCGGTAAGAGTAAGAGACGGACTAGTAAGACTTTTTTTTAAACAAACACACCCTTAGTGGTTTGTAATTAATTAAATCTCACTCCTAATTATAAACTTAGTGGTTTGTAAATATAAACCAAAAGTGGTTGGCTTATTAAATTATAATTACGTAATATATGAGAAGAAGGATATTATACCGACAAAATTGTCTTCGCCTTTGAACGAATATAACTATATATGGAAACTCGTGAGATTATTCAATGATAATTATATCACAATGGTCACCGGGTTGTTGGCTGATTAAGCTTGATTGGCTTGATTCGCTTGATTGGTCGCTAGTCATCGGGATCTTCACGACCTTCAACGTAAGTGCGAAATTATAAAATTTATTAAATTTGCATAATGTATAATGCATGTATACATGTAAATATGCATACATGTTTGATATCACAACTAAGAGATATCTTACCAACATTGACGTCAAGAGGGGCCTTTGGGCTTGGGGTATCCAAGGTGATGGTGGTTGCTGCACAAAAATGAGCTTATTTTAATTTGTCTAGAGCACCCTAATGATCATCTATAACCAAAGCGAAAAAGTCAATGTAAAAGTTCGCGGAGAGGATAAGAAGAATACACTTGCCATGTAAGTGTTAGGTTGCCTCACAGAAGTTCCATTCTCGTGTACAGAAGAATAATCGCTTGGAGTGATGGGAGTACCTCCAGTAGGTATATTGTACGAACTGTCTACAGTGCCTGGTAAAGGTGTTGGAGCTGTTCCAGGTAACGGTGTTTGAGCAGGCAACGGCGTTTGCATTGGAGTCTGCAACGGCGTCTGCAGATAAAACCACAAAACACAAATTAATTTTTTTTGGAAGATAAAAACACAAATTAATTAATAACATAAACTAAAGACAGTCCAACATTTCATACAATATTTAGTTAGCCAACAACTATAACATATATAAGCTTTTTCCCTCTTTACTCCTCACAAACTTAATTCCACATAGTTAAGCTATACAATCATGACCAATTAACTTACGCACAATCAAATAACATTATACAACCACCCCCCTCATAAGGTAACTCCGAAAACAACTAACTTTCTCCAAGAAAATAACGTTTCATGTTCAATGATAAATATATCCTATTGGATTTCCTACTTTACCCTCGATTGATTACTATTATTTAACTTTCACTAGTCACTGGTGTCATAAAGGCAGTAATAATAACAACTTGTTAACTAAAACTAACAATGAATGCACGTATCTCAGCGAGTGTTTAAACTAGCTCATTTCTAGGCTTATGAGCTTATTTGAATTTGGAAAAACTCATAAGATCATATTTTTTAGCTTAAGAGCTTATCAAGCTCGTTTACTTAAACTAAGGGGTGTTTGTTTAAGCTTATTTTTGGGCTTGTGAGCTTATTTTACTCGAATTATACTTAAAGTTTCAGCTCATTTTCGGTTTATGAGCTTACTATGACTCAAATATAGAACCCTTAGCCAATGAGCTCAACTTGCTAAGCTCATAAGCGAAACAAACAAGCTTCCGAGTTTTTCCAATTCCAAACAAAGCTCATTAAAACACCCCTCAACTCGCATTTTTTTATCCGTAAACAAGTAACTACACAATTAGCCCAATCACTTACAGGAGGAAAGAGCAAATCAGCAGTAGGAGTCTCATACTCATCCGGGCCTTCATACGGCACATTCAAATCATGCACCGTATTCGCGCCAGCAACCCCGGGACCCATCGCCTTCGCAACCGCAGATCTATCAATAGGTCCAACAATCGCTCCAGCTTGCATCATCTTCGTCTCCCACAGCTACACACAGATCCAACCACATCAATTAAATTACAAATAATCAACAGATCTAAAATATATAAAACAAAAAGACTTACAGATTGAAGCTCAGTAAGGACTCCTTCACCAGGGCCAGCATTGTTGGTGAATTCTTCACGGACTTTGGTGATTACGTCTTCAATTACTTGAATGTAAACGTTGCTGGTTGTTGACATGATTAATTTGATTGGTTCAAATTTGGGGATTTTTTTTTTTGGTGTTTTAGGGCTTGGAAATGATGAGAGATGGGGAAGTGGTATAAAGAGAGGAATATAAATAGGTTTGCATCCGTTACTTGGTCTTTATATCTCTATCTTTATATTTATATGTGTGTGGGTCTTACGTGTCCTTTTTTTTTTTAGTTTCTGTTACTATAGTAGCTGTTTCCCGATTTAACGTACATAAGTTTGTTGCGTACTACTTGACCAAACCATGTTTATGGATTAATTTAGCGGTTTCAAGGCTCAACACAATGGTTTGGGTTATGATCGGTCGACTAATCGGTCGAGATCGGTCGCCCCGTTGTGGTTGATCGGTCGGCAAGCAAAAGAAATAACGACTAGGTCGCTTTCTCGACCGGGTTTAAACACACACAAAAACAAAAAGTCACCCTTTTTAATAATATTCGAACGAAAAAGAAAAAATAAATAAATAAACAACTTTTCTTTTTTAGTTTTACCCTTTCACAACATTATAAGTACCCTACTTATTTTCTCATTTCATTCACAAATTCAAACAACGATTCTCTCAACACCTTCAAACAACATTCTCTTAATTATGTCTTACAATTTATTTTTAATTTTTGTCTTCGACGATGTGATAATAATTTGTTGTTTAAAAATTTTGAATAATTTATTTAGTGTTTATTTTAATGTTATTTGAATAATTTATGTAATGTTTTTATAATTAATAAAGCTTAAAAAATTGTTGTTTAAAAAAAATTGAATTTAAAAAAATAATAATAAATAAATAAATAAAATTAGTTAAATCATTTTGTAATAACTTAATTGGATTGTCGGTCATGGGAGAAAGAAAGGCGATGTGATGAGAAACCAGGGTCGCCATTGTTCATAGCCTAAACTCATACTCACACATACTCAAATTTGGTAAATCTCTCTTTCTTCAGAAGATTAACATGGTTATTTTAGAATTATTACATCTAGCAAAAACTGAACTTGTGATCTCTCACATTTTTATTTTACTTTTTAAAAAGCAAATATTACACTATTACACAGTATATAAATAATTGAAAAACTAACAAGAAGTTAGAGTTACATAAATACTACAATACTAAATTATACTAGGATTGATCATGTCCGAAAGCCAGATCGAACCGAAAACCAATTTGTCCCAAAACACTCGACCGAGGACCGAACAGAAATGTTTGGTCCCGTCCGATTCAATGGTCCGGTCCAACAAAACAAAATAGCTGGTTGTGCGTAAGATCAAACTGGACCGGACCGAATATGAAGACAAGGGTGGACCGAGGACCGGACCGAAGTATGCTAAGTCTGGTTTGGTCCGGTTTCCCGGTTCGGTTCGGTCTACGATCTATTATGCTCAGCCCTAAATGACAGTATCATGACACCATCGACCATACACTTGCAACTATACGACTCTCGACTACTCTGTAACCAGCAACAAATACGTTAGAAAGTGATAATCATACAGACTAAGGCATGACCTCGACCTCCAAATCCACAAACCACAATATCACTAAGGGCATTCACTTGGTACAAAGTATGAAAACGGGTTACAAACCGACCAAGACCCTGACACTTGACACGTAATCCGCCAAAACCTCCAACCAAACAGTTCCGACTACATAATCGAACTGTTAGGACGAGCTTGGATTGAATGATTAGAAGTTAGTGCGTGTATAGTGTGTATGTGAGATAAGCAATTGATAAGCACAAGAGAGATGAGAGAAAATGATAGTGTTATTGATATGAATTATGAGTTAGAATACATCCTTAACTACCCTCATCTATTTATACTTCCACAAAAGGGGGAAGTTTGACAAGTTAATAAGACAAATCCCTACACTTTATAAAAGTGTAAAAGTTAATCATTTTATGTCTAACAATCTTCCCCTAAATGATCTACTTGGGAACTATCTAACAATCTTGTAACTTGAAAAACTTTGTAGAAGAATCTCGATCATTTTCGTCTTTCTTACTAGTTGAAGTGGTTCTTCTTTGAAGTCTTTAAATCTTTTTCTTTGTCATCTTTGATTGTTGTTGAAGAATTACTTGTATCCAATTGCTTAAGCATTTGTAGAAGATTTGACCTTTCGAAGCTAACTTTGAATCTTCATTTCATAGAATTTGCTCCCCCTCAATTAGATAACCATTTCTTGAAACTTTTCTAAAACATTTCTTGGAGCATTGAATGATCTATTGAATTGATGAATACACTTTTGTATCTACTCCCCCTTAAACTAACAATCTCTTTCAACATAAAATAGCCTAATTTATTTTTATCTCTGATAAGGATCAGGGAGAACAGCACTCACTGATAAAGATCAGAGAGTAAGACACCCCTTGATGGAATCAAAGTTCTTACTCTCCAATGGTTATCAGTAAGTGTTACTTCCTGTTGGTTATCGGAGAGTGTAATACCCTGATGGTTATCAGTGAATGTAACTCACTAATGATCATCAGTGGATGTAACTCACTGATATAAGAATCAATGAGAATTGTATAAAGCTCAATCAACAGTCAAGCTTCAGGGAAGTCGAAGACCAACTGAAGAAACACTTTTGTAAGCTGACGCGGTATCAGTGAGTAAAGTACAAGGAGCTACAAACAACACCAGAGTCACTAAGATCTTATAAATGTCTCTATGACCCTGAAGACTTATCTCTGAAGAGCAACTTAGTCTCTGATGAATGAGCGGGAAACTTCTTGGGAAGATTAGCATACGATCTTATCAAAGGACGATAAAGCAACATTTGGGTACAAAAGGTTGTCAGCACTGGTAAACCAAAAGTACGCTTAACCTAGTATACTAGGCACGTGCTATCTAGTGAAAGTTGGCAAACTACTGTACCCACTTGATTCAACAGTATTTCCCTTCCTATTTAAACGAAACTTTGTAACTAGGATAAGTAGAGATCCTAAACAAACATATAAAGTAATACTTAGTTTTATAGTTGATATGATCCCTCTCCTAGGAACAAACTAAGCAAAGGTAGTTGCCACTAGTCGTTCTAATATGAGAGTTTCATTTGTCATCAACGAGAATAGTTTGTCGTGAGCTATTCCTTTGTAAATCTTTGATTCATTTCTAATAAGATTTATAAATGTTGAAAAGTACAAATGGTGTTATTGTGATTTTGTTGTTATTATTCTTATTAGTAGTAGGAAGATATCATCATTTTCTCAAACTGCATGAACCAATAGATTCGTTAATGATGATGATGATGATGATATTTTTGTTGAGATTGTTGATATTGAAGTGGTGATTTTTGTTTAAATTTATTCAAAAAATGTCGCTTCAAAATTTGTTGTTGCCGCCTCATTACAATCAAACTCGAACATCTCATTAATTTATTTTGACGCTCTCTTTACAAAGCATTCTTGATTTTTGTTTAAGTTTATATGGAAAATGCCGCTTCAAAATTTGCATATTCCTTAAAATTAGAACAATTTCTTTAAAGCGAACATTTGTTTGAAGTGACCTTTTTTTGATGTAACGAATTTTTTATATCAATTTCTTCATATTGTTACAAATTTCTTCCCATAATTGTCAGCCAAAATAATTTCTCCCTCTCATGATGATTATGATCCATCATGAGCATCATAATTGCGTAAGCTATAGGTTGATAATCATTAGAAGAATAATCATTTGAATTCAGTGAAGTAGTCATTGAGTATCAAAATCTCCCTTGAAAAATCAAACAATCTCCCCTTAAATTCAAACATACTACCCTAAAATAAACAATAATTTCCCTTAACCTACAACTTGATCTTTGTCATTCTCATGAAGGTTGACGATTAACTTTTGACAGTGTAAGACTTGTGAAGGTATAATGCTAGTTAAAGGTAAATATGTTGTTGTGTTGATGTAGAAAATGAATTTAGAAATATCAGAGTAGTGAACAGTATTCCACATTTAATTTGTCGATGTAATTTGTGTATCGCGAGATAATGCTAAGGAAACACCGTCATGTTGTTGAATTTGACAATTAAATCAAAACTTATGATAATGATACGAAATATGATTGTGAAGTAAGCATCAATCTTGTGAAAATCCTAAAAAACGCCCAAATACCGGAAATAAATTTGTTTAAATTGCACTATTGAACACCATTTTTTTAAAGGTCAAAGGTGAAGTGCAATTGGGGATTTAACAAGAGATGAGTACAAAAAAAATCGAGAAAATTTCTGGGAGTACCGGACGTGGCGGTTGATGTGTCCCATACATGGCCAACGCGCCAGGCTCGGTCGTGTTTTCTTGGTTTTGGCTATAAATACTCACCTCTTTTCTTTTACATTTTCACCTCTTTCCAAACATTCTTTCATCCCATTTTATTTTCTCTCTACCCTCAAAGTCTACTATCTTATTGTGTTCTAACTTCTCTTCAATCATCTATTGAAAGAACACTTCTTCCGCAAGAGAGATTCATAAAAACTTAATCCACTCTTGTGAATTGTGTCGAGGGTTTTCTTCTCTATACCCTTTTTACCATAATGGAGTCTCTAAGTTAGGTTAGGATTATTCAAAACAAAACTCTTATAATCATTTGAAGTCTTATCCGGGTTGTGGATGAGCAAGGGTGTAATCAAGTCATGTATCTTGATGATCAAGCCTAGACCGGGGAAGGTCTAGTTGAGGTTTTATACTTCTGGTGGGGAAGTCTTTGTGGTCTTATTAGAAAGTCAAATCACGAGATTCTTGTGGGTAGTTTCCGAGGGCGGAATACCGTTGGAGTAGCTCTTCTTAGTGAGTGTCGATCTTAGTGCATATCGGTGGAGTAAATTTGTAACGGTTTATAATCCACCATAAGAATTATACTTAGTAAATAGTATTGGTGTCATGAATCGTAACTGGACGTACAAATGGTTTAAACCCCCATCCCGAACCAGTATATATCGAGGTGTCTATCTTTCTCTCTACTCTACATATTGTGTTGTTTAGTAGTTTTGGTTGCACACACATATACCCACTTGGAGACTTGAAGTTTCTAAACTTCGTATAAGTTGAAAAGACTATATTCACCCCCTCTATGGTTCTATAATTGGTATCAGAGTGGGATATTCAAGTTTTCAAGCGTTAAAACCTTTTTCATAAGTCATTTTAAAGTGAAAACTTTTTTAAAAAAATTTGAAAACCTACGTCAACTCTTAAAAAAGTTGAGTATAGATCCATGGCTCAAGAGAACCTTGGTATATTGGGGGATGATACAAATGATTATGGATATTCTCACATGAAAGATCCCAAGATATTTTATGAGAGCACATGAAGCGATAGCGATGAAGGAGAGCATGAAGAAAGGAACGAATCATCTCTCACGGCAATCGGATCTAAAGAGGTACATCTAAACCATTCTCATTTTAATAAAGCTTTAAATATTGATGATTTGCAAAACAATTTTTTTTAAATTATTAAGGAAAACAAATATTTTATTAAAGAAATTAAAGCCTTAATTAGAGAGAGACGTATTTTGCAACAAGAAAGAAATAAACTTCTTAACAAATGTTGGGATTAAAAGTCTTCTTACTGCTGTTTGTGTTAGTGTTGTTCATGTTAATGTTACTGCTGCTCAGACAAAGATACTGCTAAGGAACTTCAAGGAAAATATGCTGAGTGTTTACAACTGCTGATGTAAAAGTTAAGACTATCAGTGCAAAGTTACTGCTGCTAGTACAGAGTTAAGAGTGCTGATGAAGATACTGCTTCTGGAGTCAAAGTTACAATTGAAAGGCTTAAGTTAGTACTGTTAGTACTGCTTTATGTGATATGTATAAGATAACTTTTGATACAAGATATGTATTAGATAAGTATAGAAAAGATTTGATATACTTAGGAAAGTATTGTAATCCGTGTAGGACTCCTTGGTATATAAAAGGATGTCCTAGGGCATAGAGTTAGGTATCCTGATACATCTTAGCATACACAGTCGTTTAGCTTCAAGGTTTTGTAACACTAATACTGTTAGAGTATTCTTATTATTATCATTAATAATATTGAGGCCTGTTTGTTGAATTGTGTTCATTGTGTTAGTTTTTATTAAAAAATTATTCTTAATATTAAATATTAAATTCCGCAAAATCTTTAATACATTCATACATAGTTTTTATCATTAGTTGTGTTAGATTTATCTAATATAACTTATACAAGATAAGGAAGAAGATCTAGTGTTACTAGGATAAACAAGTGATATCAGAGCTTGTGATCTAGAAACTATAATCTAGAAGAAGAGATGGATCAAGATTCTGCACACATGGTCGTTGCATCCAAAGTTCCTATTTTAAACCTGGTGAGTTTAAGATCTGGAGGATGAGAATTGAATTGTACATCCAAATGACTAACTATTCACTATCGGAAGTCATAGAGAATGGTAACACCTTGCCAAAGACAAAGGTTGTGGAAGGTGTTGAGACACCCTTGCCTATCACATCTGCTGAAGATAAGGCTCAGAGAAGACTGGAGGTGAAGGCTAGAAGTACTTTAATGATAGGCATTCCTAATGAACATCAGTTAAAGTTTAACTCTATTAAGGATGCCAAGTTGTTGCTGGAAGTTGTTGAAAAGAGATTTGGTGGGAATGCTGCTACAAGAAAGACCAAAAGGAATCTCTTAAAGCAGCAGTATGAAAACTTCATTGCTTCAAGCTCTGAGATGCTTGATGAAACTTTTGATAGGCTTCAAAAGCTTGTGAGTCAGTTGGATATTTTGGGTGAAAAGCTATCACAAGAAGATGTTAATCATAAGCTATTAAGAAGCTTGTCACCTGAATGGAACACACATGTTGTGTAAAGGAATAAAACTGATTTGGATACTATGAGCATGGATGATCTCTATAACAACCTTAACGTGTATGAACTAGAAGTTAAAAGGAAGTCTAGCTCAAGTTCAAGGACACAAAACATGGCTTTTGTGTCCTCTTCAAATAACAACACTAAAGTTAATGCTGCTAATATTGATAACTTAAGTGATGCTGTTATTCGTTCATTTTTTGTTGGTCAACCAAATAGTCCTCAACTTACACATGAGGACTTGAAACAAATTCATCCAAATAACTTAGAAGAGATAGATTTGAGATGGCAAATGGCCATGTTGACTACGAGGGCCAGAAGATTTTTGAAGAATACTGGAAGGAAGCTTAATGTCAATGGCAATGAGAACAATTGCTTTGATAAGTCCAAAGTGGAGTGCTACAACTACCAGAAGAGGGGGCATTTTGCTAGAGAGTGCAGAGCTTCAAGAACTCAAGACTACAAGAACAAGGAGAGCTCAAGAAGGAGTGTGCCTATTGAAACATCTAATTCCACAACTTTGGTGTCATGTGATGGTCTTAGTGGTTATGACTGGAGTGATCAGGTGGAGGAATGACCTAACTATGCACCCATGGCTTTCTCATCTTCAAGTTCTGACTCAGAGGTATCCATTGATTCTATCTGTTCAAAATCTTGCTTAAAAACTGTTGAAACTCTTAAATCTCAATATGATAAATTATTAAAAGATTTTAAGAAATTAGATTTAATGGTTCTAGCTTATAAGGCAGGTTGAGAGTCAGTGGAAGAAAAACTTGAATTTTATAAAACCAATAAGTCTATTTATGCTGAAAAGATTAAGGGCTTAGAGTTTGACATTCATGTAGGAGAGATAACTACTAGAGAGCTTAGGAAGAAGCTTGACATAGTTCAAAAAGAAAAGGATAGCATTCAACTAAATGTAAATAAACTTGAATATGCATCTAAAAGTGTAAACAAGATCATAGAGAGTCAGATTATTGACAATTGCTTGAAAGGTTTAGGCTTTAATGTAGTTCCACCTCCTTACACAAGAAAGTTTATGCCTCCAACACCTGATGTTAGACCTATATCCCGGATTACAAGTAGGCCCCAGTTTAGATGGATTGACGAGAGTTTAGCGTGATTGACTAGTTAACTCGACGGTTAATCTAATAGTTAACAATTGTGGGACGACAATTGTTGTGTAATAGTTATTGAAAATAGAGGGGCTTAAGTTGTTAAGTTATAAAGTGTTATAAAGTTTAATGTGGCCAAAATGGAAGCAAAGGGACTTGAGGGACCAAAAGTGTCAAATGGTGAAATAGCTTTACAATGAAGAAAGGTTCATGTATTAAATCCAGACTTTCTCAAAAGTTCCAGGGGGTTTGTGAATGTCGGTTTAGAACAAAGAGAGGGAAAAATAATGGTTCTTGAAATGATCAATTTATGAAGAGCTTAGAATTCCATGACAAGAGTTAGTCCCAAATTGTTCTTCTCTTCAAGTAAGTAATCTTTAGTTAGTGGGTTATGGGATTGATCATCATATAATAAGATATGATTATATGATGATTAGAATTGTTTAGAGATGGATATGGTTATATAACCCATTATTATAGTTATTTGATTATGAATATTAAGTGTTTATGTTATGATGATTTTAACCTAGGATGTAAAGAGGAGATTTATGATGATGATTATGGTGGGTAATCTTAGCTTAGATTGCTAAGGTAAGTAACTATGATTATTATGTGATTAATATGAATATTCTCATGTTATGTGATTATGAATGATTTGTAAGATTAAGTTTTGGATTAGTAAGTTTAGTGTCATAGAAGGCTTGACTAGTGAGACTATTCAAGTGATAGATCATAATATGGAAGGATTAAGGTATGTTTTATGATTGTTATGTGTTATAGATTATGTTATTGCTATAATGATGGTTATGAGATTATAATGGCTTATTGTGTTCATGATGCATACTTGTGAATTGATGTATTATTCATAAGATAATCTAGTTGCTTACTAAGCGAAAGCTTACGTTGTAGTGTTTCAATGTTTTGTAGGTTCTTGTAATGATGCCACGGTTTGGATTAAAGCTTAAGGATCGTGAGTATGGATGTTAGAAGCTTATTTGTAAATAGGAGCTTAGTCGTAGATACCGAGCTCAAAGTCAAGGTTGTACCCCCGTTGGTCTTATATGGTTTGTGAACATATTGTCAAGTGTCAAGTTATATGTTAAGCTTAATGAAGTAATCGAGTTGTCCAACGGTTGTTTAAAAGTATGGTTCAAGTGTTTAGAGTTATAGTTAAAGGGGTGTTTGGCACAAGTGTAAATATAGCCATTTTGGGTTGTTAACGGGTCAAGTTATAATGGAATAGGTTTAATATGTTATATTAATGATGTCTATTAAGTTTGGTGGGCAAATGAACTGTTAAAGGTGGATTATAGTGAAAATGGATCAAAAAGGGTTTTGGCACAAAACCCGTTACTTTGCAAAGCATTAATCCAAGGGTCAAACAGTAAATGTTTTTGTATGGAAATGAGGTCAATGACGTGTCTAAGAAATCTGGAAAGTTTCGTAGTCTAACGAGTTCGGGAACTATGTTTTTCGGAAAATAGGTCAAAAGTGTACAAAAGAGGTATGCAGAAAAGGGGTGTTTAGAGTGCAGAATGAAATTTCGGTTTGGTACCGAAATTTGGAATCAAAACTCCAAATTTCGGTATGAAAGTGAAATTTGGAACCAAATTTCGGTATAGAAGTGAAATTTGGAACCAAAACTCCAAATTTCGATATGGAAGTGAAACTGTGAACAGATTTTGTTGGTTTTTGAAAAATCATATCTTTTTAACCGTAAGTCGTCACGGGTCGCGCCACCCGTCATTTCGAAGGAAATTGAGTCTAGTTTCATTGGAAAATAGTCTCAAGGTCTAGATGTTTATAGATTTTTGTCAGCTTGTAAAAGAGTGACAGTGGGTCAGTTTTTAGGTGTACTTTTTGCGATTTTTTTTTACATTTTTAGTCGAGTCGTTCAAGGGGTGTTACACCTGACTTGTCTTTTACTGGATTAGATGAGTTTGCTAATGAGCCTGTAGTTGAGAATAGTCAAGCTAAGTCTAGTGAAAAAGAGTCTAAGATTGATATGAAGAATAATGATGCCCCAAGTATTAATGAATGGGTGTCAGATGATGAGGAATAGGTTGTGACTCAACCAAAAACTGAAAAAGAAAACAATTAGGCCTAGTATAGGAAAGAAAGAGTTTGTCAAAACTAAAACTACTAGGAAAACTGTTAAAAATGTTAAGCAACCTAGACAAAACACTCACAGTCCAAGAGGCAATCAAAGAAATTGGAATTTTATGATGTCTCATAGAATAGGGAGTAATTTTGAGATGTTTAATAAAGCTTGTTATGTGTGTGAAAGTTTTGATCATTTGCATGTTGATTGCAATTACCATAAAAAACAGTTTAAAAATCAAATGATGGTAAAACCTGTTTGGAACCATGCAAAAAGGGTAAATCATCAAAATTTTGCTAAAAAGACTCACCCCTGTGCTAATAAGAACATGGTTCCAAGAGCAGTACTACTGAAGTTTGTCTTAGTATCAAGTAATATTGTTTGACAAAATGTTTCTAAAACAACAATATTGGTTAATACTGCTAGACAAGTTAATACTACTCACTCTAAAACAATAGTGAATGCTGCTAGACCAATGTCATATCTTTCTAAAACATCAAATTCAACTGTTAAAAGTCCCATTCAAAAGAAAACGGCATTTCAAAACAATAATATTAATCAAAGGGTTAATATTGTTAAGGGTAATAATTTTAATATTGCTAGGCCAAAAGCAGTAAAAAATGATGTTAAGGGAAATCATGTTAATGCTCTTAAGGCCTCAACTTGTTGGGTTTAGAAACCAAAAAATAAAGTTTTAGACCATGTTTCTAAACACAACAGTGCATCAATCACCCTGAAAAAGTTTGATTTTGTTGATGCACAAGGAATATCCAAGTCAGTGATGGCTTGGGTCCCAAAAGAGATTGACTTTCTTACCTTTGAGCATGGCAATCCACAAATGGATTTACAAGATCAAGAAGTTATTGAAAGTGGATGCTTAAGGCACATGACATGGAACATGTCCTATCTTTCAGACTATGTAGAAATTAATGGAGGATATGTTGCTTTCAGAAGCAACCCCAAAGGATGGAAAATCACAGAAAAAGGTACCATTAAAACTGACAAATTAGATTTTGAAAATGTGTATTTTGTGAGAGAATTAAAGTTTAATCTCTTTAGTGTCTCACAAATGTGTGACAATAGTGTTCTTGACACTGAATGTATTATTTTATCTCCAAACTTTAAGTTGATTGATGAAAGTCAAGTTTTATTTAGAGTTCCTAGAAAGATAAATATGTATAGTTTTGATTTAAAGAACATTGTTCCTAAATGAGGTTTAACTTGCCTTTTTTCAAAAGCCACATTCGATGAATCTAAACTTTGGCATAGAAGGTTAGGACACTTAAATTTTAAAACTATGGATAAATTGGTTATGGGAAATCTTATAAGAGGTTTACCTTCCAAACTTTTTAAATATGATCAAACTTGTGTTGCTTGGCAGAAGGGAAAGCAGCACAAAGCTTCTTGTAAGTCCAAAACAGAGAACTCAATCAGTCTACCTGTACATATGTTGCATATGGATTTGTTTGGTCCAACATATGTAAAAATCTTAATGAAGAAAATGTATTGCCTAGTTGTCACATATAATTTCAGTAGGTTTACATAGGTTTTCTTTCTAGCCACTAAGGATGAGACTAGTGGCATTATTAAGTCCTTTATAACTAGGATAGAAAATCTAGTAGATCACAAGGTTAAGGTGATTAGATGTGACAATGAGATTTAGTTCAAGAACAAAGAGATGAATTAGTTTTGTGAAATGAAGGGTATTTTGAGACAGTATAGTGTAGCTAGATGTTAGGATTTAGTAAATCCAGTTATTAAAGAGTCGGTCACCTCAAGTATATGTAATCATTAGAAAGCTCGTAGTCGTAGATTATTTAGTGTTAAGTAGTATTTAGTTAAGTAACACCGTGGAGGACTGACGGGTCTTTACCCACCGTATGCCCCGATCCACACCGTAGGTGGCGATTTATGTAAGAACTATAAATACTCTCTACCTCCCAAGGTAGAGTTGGAGCTCATAATAAGATTTTTCTTTCTCTCACTAAAGTTCTCAACCTCTAACTTTCTCTCTAAAACCATAGTATACGCCTCTTTGATCTTTGGTTTAGTGTGTTTGTGAAATCAATATGTTACAAATGGTATCAAGAGCCATGGTTTGATCATCTCTCTTACATATACTTGGATTTCTAGTGGTTTTAGATGGTTTTGAGGTTGAAAAGTTTTATGGTTTTGCATCATTTGGATCATTTCTTGTGTTAAAGTTTGAATTTTGGGTGTACTTTTGTGTTAAAAATCATTGCAAGTGCTTGGGTTTTGATTTGGTAAGCTTGAATCATCGTGGTTGAGCTTGTTTTGGATTGAAAATGTGTTTTGAAGTTTTTCTTGCTAGCGACTTGGTTCTCGTAGTATTTTTCATCATAGCGACTTGCTTCAATAAAAGTTAGCGAGTTACAGTGTTAGTTGTTAGCGACTTGAGCCTAGCAACTTGTCTATTGAGACAAGCCGACAAATAGTACAAGTTAGTGGATTCTCCACTACGGCTAGCGACTTGGTGAGGTTAGCGACTTGCTTCAGAAATTGTTAGTGAGTTGTAGTGTAAATTGTTAGCGACTTGATACTAGCGACTTGGATCTTAGCGAGTTGTTCTTTAGCAACTTAACTGTGTCTAGCGACTTGGTGCTTAGCGACTTGGTGTTAGCGACTTGGACCTTAGCGAGTTGCTCTTTAGCGACTTGACTGTGTAGCGACTTGGTGCATTAGCGACTTGTGTCCAACGACTTGGTTCTTAGCCACTTGGTCTTAGCAACTTGGTTCACAGGAATTTGAGATCTTGGCGAGTTGCTACTTAGCGACTTGGTTCAAGAATTCATAGCGACTTGGTTGATTTTGTTTATGTCTGGTTTCTCTTGATTTAGTAAAATCCGTGAAAGAATCTATTTCGGTTTAATCATAGAGTTATAAAATCTCATGTAATCTGTTAACATGTCTACCAACGTACCTACAATTATCTCCATTGTTGTCGAGGATGTTCAAGCAAATGTTTGAGATACTAAATCCACCTATGCTTGATGTAATCGACTACGACTCTTGGGCTCAACGAATCAGTTGTCTTGCTTGGAAAGGAAAATGGGGTCAACATTCTCAAATCCATTGATGAAGGACCTTATCGATTGAGACTACAAGAGACTTAATTGATCTGATGCAGATGGAACAATGATCCATGGATTAGATGACCTAAGACGTATGATGAGCTCAATGATAAGGAGAAAAAGAGATTCGATCTCGACATCGGGGCTTCTAACATTATACTTGAGGTCTTCAAAAGACATCTACAAGCTTATCAATCACAACACCGAAGCCAAGGAAGTTTGGGATAATGTCAAGATGCTTCTCTCGAGTTCAATTAACCAAGGAAGACAGAGAATCACAATTGTATGATGAATTTGAGCACTTTAAGATGAAGCCGGAAGAAAGTGTCTATGAGTATTACGTGAGATTCCACAAGCTTGTGAATGATATGAGGAACATCAAAATGACCATGCCAAACATTCGGATGAACTCAAAGTTTGTGAACAACATGAATCACGAATGTCATAAGTTTGTCACCTCTGTGAAGCTAACCAAAGGATTGAAGAACACCAACTATGAGCAACTTTATGCATTCCTTCTTCGAATGAGAGACATGCTATGTTTGAAAAAGGATTCTTGAATAGTTCAAAACCAACGGGGAGAAACAAGTTCACAAATGACTCTACAACTTTTACACCAATGTTGGAATTACCACCAAAGCTTCTCAAGTCATACCCATGGGTAATGGTAATTACAAGCTCATACCGATCCAAAGATATAAGCCTCCGACCCAAACACATTCATGGAAAACTTCATCAATCAACTATCTCTCATGGTAAGTCAAAACATAAACTCTCTCCCACACACCAACAATAACCTCGTAATCGCATCCAATCCACATAATCAAGCTACCGCCGAGATGGGAAGGTTATGGTGCAACCAGATTCAAGAAAGGCGGTATGAGCAGGGAAGAGGTGGAGTTGGTAGAGGATATGTGGCTAATCGAGAATCGTGGAAGGAATCCAAATCGTGGTCAAGCTAAGCCAATTAAGTGCTACAACTATGGTGGTGATGGACACATAGCAAGGAGTTGTACTTCTCAAAACGCCTCAAAATGCAAAGTACTTCAAAGACAAGATGTTACTTGTGCAAGCTCGGGATAATGGAGTTGTGTTGGATGAGGAGGAGTCGTTGTTTCTTCTTTGGGAAATGCCAAGACATATGATGCGAGATGTGGATGAGCAACCAATTCAGAGATAGGTCATAATCATCGAATGCCTTTCAAGTCGCCGATGATGATGCATACGACTCTTATGTTGATGATGAACCTCTTTGCATGACAATTTTCATGGCTAGCATTTCTCCAATGGTCTCTCCAAAGGTCCCTCACCACGACAAGTGGGTCCATCCAAAGAAGCAATCATCTCGAGGTATTAAAACTATATGATGATGTTGATGAGCAAAAGATGCATAATAAAGTACAATCTCTTGAAACTTTTGAATCAGATATTGATGATGAGGGTAATAGCAATATTGTACCATATGATCAATATGTGAAGCAAAGTGAAAGTGAGAGTGTACCAAGTAATGCATCTTCCGCAGTCAATGATGACTATGCTTTTGATGATTACACTGCCTGTGCCCCTAATGATTCTATCATCTCTGAACTAAATGCCTATAAAGAACAAGTTGCTATTTATGAACAGCGTGCTAAGTTTGAGTTAACCACCGTGAGCGGAAATGGATGACCAAATGCGTACATTTATTAGAAAAAGTAATTTTAGAAGAAGTATTAAAACAAGAGTTAAACTCCTTACATGAAAAGCTTTCTAAAGCGCTAAGCAAAACAAGAACTTCAAGAAAATGTTAAAATGCTTAACAAGAATTCATGCTAAGGAATCAAAACTTTTGAATGATTTTTCTAATCTAAAACCTTGAAAAACAAGCTTGAAAATAAGTTGTGCGTACAAGGAATACCATTCGATTCTTCACATGATCACTAAGCATAGAGTTCTTAGCGATAAGCATAGTACACGATGTATTTACACGCGTCGTTCGGGTCGAGAAACTTCCTTTTCTTCGAGCAAGTTTTATAACACCCTAGGCGTTGAACCTAATCGTTGTAGTGTAGTAATTAGGGTAAGCCACGGGTATTGATATCGTTCTCTAGGGAATAGGAATGCTAGTAGGGAGTTACTACGCTAAGCTTAAGGTTGAAGAAGATTATTTTTATCTTTTTATATTTTATGAAAAATGGAAAGGTACGAATCTCGGTATTGGATTTGGGGGTTGGTATTTCTACCGATTACTCTACTATTATCTAATTATCTAAACTAAGGTTGTGGAGTCTATGTCTAATTAATGTGTGCTCGTATGATAGTTTAAAGATGTGTTTACTTAGTTTGTATTACTCCTTAATTATCTCCTATTGATGGTTGAGTGTCACGCCTTATTCCTAGTTGCGTTGTGTTTATAAAGTTGTGGGGTGCGTTTCTCCCTAACTCTTTGAACTTACCAAAGGGTCTTGTCTACAAATCCACTTAGAGATTATGACTCCTACTCTAAGGCGCTCTTGGATGGTTTAG
>CM040238.1:149692038-149758655 GCA_022545495.1 Chrysanthemum lavandulifolium | reverse complement strand
TATTATAAATTACATTTAATAAAATGAAATAACTTGAAAACTCTAAAATCACAAATATTTTTTTTTGCCTTTAAAAATAAAAATTATTGCTTCCCGCCGGTTTTATTAGAAAGAGGAATTTTTTGGTTTTTAAATTGATGGGAAAGGAGTTTATTAGTGTAATCAAAAGATCTAATTTTATTATGAAAAAATAAATAGGGTCCTATTCTCCAATGAAGAAAATGAATAAGAAATATATTAAAAAATTAAGGCCTATAATTTCAGATTTAATATTTATGTTGGTTGGTTTTTGTTTAAAAATTTGTTAAAATGATTATTGCAACTTTGAAAAAAAATGATTTGTAACTATTTTGTTGTTTTGATCATGCTTGATGAGGGTTTCGCGACAAAATTTTAAAATGGAAATTAATAAATTGTCCAAATAATCATGAATCATAAATATTCTATTATTTCCTTTGAGCGATTTTATATTATATTTTTAAATTTTGGTTGGTTAAGGAAAATTTTCCCTTTAAAAATAACAAATTAAAGGTGTCCAAAAATAATATATTAACAAATATTTTAAAGCACCACCACAAAATAATTTTAATTGATTCGATTTTAGGTTTTTTAAACATAAAATTCCTTATAGGTTCATGCGTAAAGATTGCATAAATTCTTCTCCTGTTTAAATACCCTAAGTTTACCATGTCTTATAAACTCGGGTATTGGCAAACAAAATTTAACCCAAACCCCAACCATAAAAACTTAAAAAAACACTTTCCCTTTCAAACCAAATAAAAACAAAACGGGGGCCAAAATTTACCGGGTTTTTTGTTTTATTCCCGTTTAATTAAAAACAAAAAATTCCTTGGCAAAAAACTTAAAAAAATTTTAATTTTTCCCCCTTTTTCTACCAAACCAACAAAATCCCTTTTGGGAAAAAATTTATAAAAAATTTGGCGGGTGGGAGGTAAGGTTGGGGATTTTCCAAAAAATTTCCTTTTAATTTCGCCCGGAAAAATAAACCCGAAACTTAAAATTTTGAATAATTGAAAGGGTTTTTTAAAAAAAGGCCCTGGCCCCATTGGGGTAAAAAAATTTTAAGAAAATTTTACATTTGGAAAACCAAAAAAAAATGGCCAATAGGAAAAAGCCCATTTACCCGTATTTTGCCCCCTTTAAAGAAAACCCCCTAAAAAGAAAATCCCCAAATTTCCCTTTTTTAAGGGCCTTTGCCCCCCCCCAAAACCGTGGTTTTTTAGTTTCGTGTTTTTTAAATTGGGTTTTTTTTTTTTTTTAAAAAAAAGGGGGAAACTTTTAAGCCCCGAGGTTTTTACCCAAAAAGGTTTTTTCCCCCCAAAAAAAAAATTTTGGGGAAAAAAAATTTTTAAAAAAACCCCCGGGAAAAAAAGGTCATTTTTTTGCTTAAATTTTGCCTTTTTAAAGTTTTTGGGAAAGAAAAAAAAAAAAAACTTTTAAAAAAAAAAAAAACAAGAAACCGAAAGTGGTTTTTTCCCGGTAGGCATATCTTTTCCTCTCATAACGTCTGGTCACCCAACTTTCAAAACAGATAACCCTGACACGTGTCAAAACCCATTGCACGACACATTTCCACTTCATCATCCAGATAATATTCAAAAACACAACATCATCAAAAACACACCCACAAAACACAAACACAGTGTCATACCTTACCTTAACCTCAAATGGCAGATTTCACACACTGAATGGAATCAAACACACCTTAAAAAGCACACACAAAACATCCCTTTCCAAAAATGGCAACATCTCTCACAAACTCATTTTTACTAACCACAACACCTCATGCGACTCTACCATCACTCAAAACCAAGAAACTAGTTGTTTGTGCTAAGAAAACCGATGTTTCGTCGAGTAATGAGGGTGAAAATGATGGTTCGGGTCGGTTTAAGTTTAACTTTGATTTTCTAAGGTGAATGAAATGAGATCATTGATTCCAGTTGTGAGTAATCCGTCATCAGGAGGTACGGTGTTTGGGAAACGTAAGGATCCGAATACGGTTTTGTTGCTGGAGCAACTGGACAAGCTGGAATTCGGATTGCGCAGACTTTGTTAAAAGGTTTTAGTGTAAGGGGGTGTCCCAGAGCTTGGTGCTGCTCAGGATTTGGCGCGATTGGCTGTTACTTATAAGGTATAACATTAACGATTTTTAGCTGTATAACAAATCCATTATTTATGAGGCATGTCAATTTTATCCTTTTGAAATGCCACGTTATTAGAAATTTGCAATGAACGCGGTACTGTGATAGAATGTAACTGATGGTAGAATGAGAAACTTGATAAACTATCCTGAATTTTGACAAACTAAAATGTAAAGGTAATTTTTGGGATGGTCACAGTAATATTTATAATGTTTTCTAGATAGTTTTATAAGACAACAAAAAGGATACTCAAATTCTGTAAGAAGATGGTTATGCACTTAAAGACTCAATAGATACATAAGAATCTTATTGAAACCAATGATATAACTTGTAGGCAAATTGTTATACATATTGTCATAGATTACTGTATTTATTTTTAGTTCCTTGACTGCAAATTTTGGGTATGGTTATCGAATAAGAGTAATGCATGTACTTTGAATTTAGATGAGATTTAGTGTTTGTTGCTGTTACAGGATATTAGACTTGGTTTTCCGTTTTGAGTATGTATAATGTTCAAAAATTAATCTACATTAATGAAACCTCTTTCATACGAGCTGAACTATGTGTACGGTTTCTAGGAATCTAAAGGAGATTGTCATGGATTAGGTGACAATTTCGACCGGTTTACCCACACATGGGTCGATTTGGGAGATTTATCTCTAATAGGTCAAATGGGTTAAGAATTGAAAAGGACACAGGTAAAATGGGTGGAGCAGACCAAACATATTGATGCCTAAAAGCCTCCAAAACTGTTTTTGATAAAAGTTGGAATACTTTGTAATGATTTAGCTTTTGTAGTCATGTAAATGGTATTTTTATTTTGTTTAGGGCAGCCCAACCTGACCCAACCAGTTTCTGCCCCATGTAAATAGTACTCATTTTGACTCAAACCCAACTAAAACTAACCCCATAGATGCTCTTAATAACTTTGTAGGTTATCTCAACAGAAGAATCCAAGCAATGCAGTTGAATCCACCTTCCAAGACCCTGAAGCCATAGCAAAGGCAATCGGGAATGCTACAAAAGCAGTAATCCCATCGGTCCATGTGAAAACGGTCCAACTGAAGAGATCACCACATTTGAAGGCTGCAGTTCATTCAAGGTGCTCAGTTAGGGTGTCAGCCACGCCACGATAATCTACGACACTGCACCACCTTCTTTCACATCAACAAACAATGTACTTGATGGGATCTCACATTCTTCAACAACTTATTTTCAAAATCACAACCGTGCCATTTAAAGACTTTCTTGATGGTTTAATAGAAACAGATTTGAAGTATACATTGATCAAGACCAAATTGACAGATGACTTTGCTTCTAAGGGTTCATACAACTTTCTTATGACTGCTGAAGGATCACCGTGGAAAACGACTAAAAGTAATGTAATGTATGCCATGGTTAATTCTTCGATTTAAGTAGTTTTAGATCTTTAAAACATTCCTGAGAAAAATTTAAAAGAGTTAGAATCACTTTCCGATGCATGGGTTTGTATCTGATCAAATTTTGATTCTGATAACTGCAGGTAGCAAAGTCCAGATCGCATCGTTGGTGGCAGATGTTTTCGCCAACACGAAATTGCAGAAAATAAGGTATAGACTACCACTATAAGTTCATTAAAGCAGAAAAGCTATTCCAAATTTACCATTCCTTCCAAACCAGCGACACAATGGTTTGAATAATCTACCAAATTTGATAGGCTTCTACTCATATTTGAAAATGTCTCTTAGTTCTTCAAATAATTACATTTGGGTATTTTAACAATAATATTACACCCAAACAATTTTTTGTAATAATATCTAATCTCGACTATTTGATATCACGTTATAACTTTTAGAACACACAATATTCTTTATAATATTATTGATTTATTTTCCTTGTTAGGTTGTGGAGCTTGCTACAAGTCCGATGCAGCTGCAAAGCCAGTGAGTGAACTTTTCAGGTAATGCGGAAAGGTAAATGCAGAATATTTCATATCATTGTTATTTTCTTTTTCTTTTTCTATTTGAACTGGTCATCTCAACCCATTTATTTATGAATAGGTTAATTCTGGTTGTATTTTAACTCAAACTTCTAGTAAGACATGAAGGCTAAGAAGTCACATGGGTCCTAGGGTCAAGCGCCATAAGTCATTTGAAGTGTATTCTTTATACACAACGACCAAATGACATCTATTAGAAAAGCGATTATAATATGATTTGTGTAACCAAATTTTATCACACTTACTATTTAAACAAAATTTAGAAGTTTTGGACAAAAACATTTCAGGTAACCTTAAGTACAAAATGACCCATTTTGACCAGTAATACAACCAGTCCGTCCGCCTATTTTGTCATCTTTAGCCAACACAATCTGCTTTCATTTAAATTCCTGAGGACGGTAGAAGGAAAGCTTACAAAGCCATTGCAAAAAAGGCCGAGGAAGCTTGGAGCTGCAAAAGCAGCCAAAGTAGCTGAGAACAAGGTCACAAAGCTGGAGCCACAAGAGGCTACATCATCAACTTTAGGCGAAAGGCCCCCGGGGCCACAAGGGAAATCATTTACGGAACTCATGGACAGATTCAAACCCGCCACCAAGGCCACTGAGGAGCCCGAACCCATAGCTGAAGATAGCCCAGCCCAAGAAGGTGCACCAGCATTAGCCTTGTCATGGCAAACTAGGCTCAGGATTAGCATCAGCAGTTAAAAACAACCCCATTGAGCTACCAAAAGTGCAGATTGCAACAGTTAGAGGTCAAGCCAAAGCTGGAACTTGCCTCCAAAGCAGGCAGTGGTCAAGAAACCAACACCTAAGCAACCCGGCAAGAAGGCCCCCAGTGCAGCCCAAAGTGAAAGAATCAAAAGGAGAAGTGAGGAAGATTTTGGGGGTGTTTCAGCAGGAAACCATTTATGTAGATGATTAATTGGATGTTTCCTTCATTTTATGTTCATATGTGAATTGAGTTGAACCTCATGGTGAATGCTGGTTAAACTAGCTCGAGCATCAACTTATTCACGATATTGTTCTCCTGATCTCATATAATTTTTTTCCTGAGTTGCAATATGTATGTTTATTCGATTTCAAGGGCATCTTATATTTAAAACGTTGTTGAATGTAATTGTAACACGGTAAAAGTTTATTGTTCGATATACAAAGACCAAAAAGATCTTGGACCCCGATGATGCCCAAGAACCTTCACGTTAGTTCATCCCTCTGATAATAGTTTATACAAATTAAAGAAATGATTTAACATAATTTTACGATAAATCTACATGACATAAATCTATTGATTTATTTAGCACAATACCATATTAGGTATATTTTGGCATGAAATTGGTCATGCAGAAGTAATTGGGATATAAAGACTTGGACCCATAGGCTTAAGTACCAATGGCTTCCAGACCTTAAAGGACCAGGTTTTTGTGTCATGTGAGTTGTGACTGAACATAAAACCAGTCTTGTGCTTTGGTTATTTGTGCATCTTTGTACCAAACAGAACAAGAATTCACAAGTCTTCAAGTGAAAGTTTGATCACTAAAGAAAATTTTTTTTTTTCCAATTCAAATATCCTTGCTTTACCTGTGTAATGATTAACTATCGGGAAGCAAAACAATTAGTACTTAATTTCAAATGTAAAATGGCAAAAGAATCATCATTGGTATAAAAGACATATTTTTTATGCTAGCTTTTCCGCCTTTGAACCTTTAAATTGTTTACTACCAGTTTTTCATTAATTTTCACAAAATAATGCAAATCACATTTTTCATAAACAATATGGCAGATTTAGAAGTACATCTTGGCACCTTTAACGTGACTTTGTAGCACATCAACTTGTATTCCTCGTTTATTTCCATTAAACCATTTAAGTTGGATGCTGATAAGCATGTCCACCATACAAAATCACCCAAAGCATTAATAACACCATAAAGATACTTCAGTTTAGTTAATCAGTTAAATATGATCACTTTTACCTAACAACCTGAAAAGCATGACTTGATGTTTCTTGTGGATGACTCTTAACATACTGTCAGTATATTCATGTTTCAATCGTGAACTAGAAAAACATTAGTGTTAATAACATGATACAAAAAAGGCAAAACCATTTATTGAAATCTAAACAATCAACATTTTATTTCCTGTTCATACCATGTTCTGTGATCCTATTAGGCCTGAAAAAAAAATTGTCGAAAACTTTAAGCATTTTTATCTCATATCTTTAACATATTTTGAAAGAAAGAAAACTGAAAGGTGCCCTCAACCAGAATAAGTATGCATGGCATGATTAAAGTTTCCAAAAAACTGTTAAAAGAACAAGCATTGCAAATATCACATGAACATGGACAATCAATAACTCTAACTTAGCTAATAAAAAGATTTCAAGAAACTTATTCACATTAACTGCTTCAAGATACAATTTACTTGTTCAATTCATCCCTTCAATCAAACATGTGTTCTAAAATCCACCATAAATCAAAACAAGAAGACTACGAAATCCATGATCATAATATCATTCTTCCTCACAATAATTTTGATCTTGATCATCTTCTCCACCAATAATCGTTGTTCAAAAACAACCCAAATCTTATTACCAAATTTCAATATTAATTATTTCAAGAAATTGAAACTACTTCACGAACATCTCCCATATCGAGGCATCTCAAGTGTTGTAAAATCTTGGAACACTAAGAAACACTACATTGAATCATGGTGGAGCCAAAATGTAACTCGTGGCTTTTCTTTCAGCGGCACCTATCCAATACCTTTTGGCCTCCCACTTCTCCGCCTGTACGTGTCTCATCTAGCACGGCCACGAACAAACGGGCTGTCCCATACACCATTAAATTGCGGGTATTGAAGAGACATTCAAGCGGTGAATGAAGGCGGGGTATGTGATGGCGGATGATGACACCGTGTTCTTTTGGATAATTTGGTGGAAGTTTGAAGAAATATGATCATAATGGTTATTATTATATTGGTATGAATTCAGAAAGTATCATATCTAATAGTTTGTTTTCATTTGGAATGGGTTTTGGTGGTGCTGGATTTGCTTTTTTACCCTCTTGCTGAGCTTTTGGCCAAGAATTTAGATGTGTGTTTAAAGAGGTACAGACATCTATCGGGGTGATCATATTTTGCAATCTTGTGTGGCTGATCTGGGAGTTTCACTTACTCAAGAAAAGGTTTTCATCAGGTAAATCTCGTTATATACCTGTTTAAACAGTGACACGTTATAGCTCATCACTATTATTATGAGGTACTTTGTGTTGCAAACACAACCCTCAAAAAAATTCATCAAGTCTTACTTTTTTGCAGATTGATCTACCGGGATGTATTAGGCCTTTATCAGCACATCCACAGACTCATGTGGTCTCCCCACCCCTTGATGAAGTAAAGCCCCTTCCCTGGTATGGACCGTCCGCAATCCTTAACCATCTAATGAAAGCAGCGAAACCACCATTCAAGACTTTTCCAAAAGCCATTTGCTACAACCACCCTAAAAACTGGAGCCCTTTGTCTTGGGGCTACCTTTACAACTTTATGAAAAACCATCCCTCCAAGCCTTTTACAGGTATATCGGACACTGACTAAACTTGAACATTTTCTTGAGGGCCAGAACTTGAATTCTTTTATAAAGGGCAAAATTTTTCTTTTTGTACAAAGTTACTAACAGGATTTGTGTTCGAGGTAATTCTTTTGCTACTTTTTATATTTGCCCGTTTAACTTTTTTCTGGATCCACACTGAGTTTAGGTACCCCTTCAGACATTTGGTGAGTGGCGAAAAGGAGCTAAGCCTGCTTATATGGTTAATACTAGGGGTCTTAGCAAAGATCCTTGTGAAATACCTCATTACTTTTATTTCGAGTCTGTTGAGGAATCTGGTGGTGGAGGGAAGCAGGTGGTCCGAGCTATGTTAAGATTTCCAAGGCAGTTCGGCCTTGTTTAATGAATAGTCACCAGCGGATTATGTGGAAAAATTTGGTGATCTCTCCGGTTGAGAGGCTCGAAATAGTGAGTCTGGTTTAGTTATCACTTTCAGCTTTGATCCAAACTACGAGTTAATTAACTGACACAGCAAAATATAATGATTTTTTTGTTCTTGTAAAAGTAACACGAAAACTTCACATTATACATGTAAATGAATGATAACAAACATAAAAAAGGATTTGATCCAATCTGGTCACAGTATGTTTTTGGCTTTTATATTTAGCCTTTAATTATTACATAAAATGCACTAAAAATAGCAAGAAACGATTTTTGTTATAACTTAATCTCCATCTTTTTTCTTGCTTATTAACTTTTTTTCATTTGTTATTAGGAGGGAGCTAGAAGAGAATGTTGTGACATTGTACAATCGGACAAAGCAAATGTTACAACGATCGAACTTAGGCCTTGCATGAAGTATGAAATAGTTGGGTGATTTTTGCTTTTGATATTTAACTTATATTTCGACCAAAAAAAAGGTTCGATTTCATCATACATGATATGACTTTGGTTGTAATAAGTAGTCTCTAGTTTTATTAAGGTTGTTGTTCAGGGTTGGTTCGATAGTCTTGGTGATCTAAGACGTTTTGGGTTTAGTTTGTTGAAAAAATGCTTTAAAATTAAAAGTTTGATTAAGAATGTTTGTTTTTTTTGGAATGAAATAAGGAATTTTAGGGAAAAAGAAAAATAAAAAAAATAAAAATTTTTTGGAAATTTGGAATCGGGGAAAAAATTTTAAAATTTTAGTTAAGAAAAAAAGGGATTTTTAATTTTGGGAAAAAATAAAGGGTTTTAGGGGGAAATTTTAAAAATTTTTTTAAATTAAAAATTTTAAAATTTTATTATTTAAATTTTTTTATCAAAAATATATTACTATACTTTGATATAAAGCTAAGGACCTTTGAAATGTAGAAAACGGAATTGTAATGATTAAATTATACATCAAGCACAAAAGTTGCCGTAACTTTATCATATAAGAAAACTAAACATTATTTCTAATAGACAAGTTTTGCGGCAAAAACTAGAGACCAAGTTGAAGGTTGTTTTAACGTTGATTTAGAACTTTTATAAAGTAATGTCTTCTAGTAAAAGTGAGATCGCCATGTATACTTTCCAAAATGTCCGACCGCTTGATTAACGGAGTTGTAATGAATTAAATATGTTTGCTTAAACTTTGCCGAAAACCATCCTTAAACTATATTTTGGGACATAAGTACTATACTTAACCTATATTTTTCTTTATGTTCGAGACCTTAGGATGGAAACTCATGTACTAAAACTGAGATAATGATACAAGCTTCCCAAAACCGTTGAGTTCGCTTTCCAACACTCGATGTGCACCATTTTACGACTAGCTTTTTGAGGCTATTTAGTCACTTTCATGAATTTTCCAAATGACATTATTTACTTACTTAAAAGTTATAATTTCATAATAAACCACTAAATGATTATCGAGATATCATTTCGACGTAAGTACTTATAAAGTATTTGGTAACTTGACAATATGTCATAAACATATATTTCGATTTATAAACTTTATTTTAAAAGTGTACAAGTGGTACGGATATCATATGAGTTTGTATGCACGACATTGTTTCATGACTTATATTAGAGCATATCATTCATATTAGGTCATGGATAGAGATCACACCTCATTTCAGCAGTATCTACTTTTGTCACCATAATCATTGCATCGTGAGTTTCAGAGTCCCTACTTTTATATGTTTTGAACTATTTGGGGAGATACATGCTTAACTATTTTTCACAAGTACTTTATCTTTTAAGGATAACTTCATCATGATCACCATTGTTTCAAAACTAAATGTTGTACTATATTAGTTGTTCTTGTTTGTTTGGTATAGTTCTACGTCGATAAAGTTCTATGTCACTTGACTATCGATACATCGTCAGATAAAGTTCTATGTCGGCCGACCATCGATACATCGTCAGATAAAGTTCTATGTCACCGACTATCGATACATCGTCAGATAATGTTCTAAATCGATGACTACCGATAAATTAAGTCATGTACTATTGATTATGTGTTATTGTCCTACGCCGAGTTAGGTACTATTGTGAATTCATTTGACATCATGTGTTTGAACATAAACTATTCATATTTTAGCGATGGGTTGTGAACACACGTGTTGCAAGTTTTGTATGGGCGAACTTGAACCGAGTGGATTCACAATACCTTTGTCGCATAAACGATTTTGAAAGACTTTACATTTCAACTCAAACTCTATGAACTCACTCAACCTTTGTGTTGACACTTTTAGCATGTTTTATCTCGTATCTAAGGCATTCACTTCATGGCATGCATATGGACACATCATAGAGTCGTGGTGACGACGCTGGCCTCACATGGGATTTATACACTTTAAAAACATCGTTTGGCTTGTATCAAACTTATTTCCGCACGGGTTAATTTTCATTCGGGACCTATACTTTGTAAACTCGATTATTTTAATGAGTCAAACGATATTTTCAAAACGACACTTTAGGTCGCTCGATATAATCAGAATTTTGATGCTATGACAGCCCTCCCTAGTATTCCATTCCACCGCAAAACATGTAATTTGGGGTGTGACAACGCCTATCGCTTGAAGAAGGCTCTTTACGGTTTGAAGCAAGCTCCAAGGGCATGGTATGATATGCTATCAAAGTTTCTTCTATCTACTGGATTCAAAGAAAGGAGCGCTGATCCGACATTGTTCACCGTAAAGTCGCAAACATTTAATTCACGCTCAAATATATGTTGATGATAATATTTTTGCCTCGATCGATCCCAATGAATGTGACCGTTTTCAAGTGAAATGGGTTCTAAATTTCAATGTCAATGATGGGAAAATATCATTTTCTTAGGATTACAAATTTCACAAAGTCCCGAGGCATTTTTATAAACCAATCTAAATATGCAAATGAGATTTTAAAGAAATTTGGATTTGATTCTAGCGACCGTGACACTCCCATGATAGAGCGCATCAAATCGGATGAGGACCACCTGTGGATCATGGTAGACCAAACGAAATATCGAGTATGATCGATCCTCGATGTACCTCACACCCGCAGACCGCATATTCTCATTGCTTGCATGTATGCTAGATATCGTGCTGCTTCACCAAAAGCACCTTGAAGCGGTTAAACGGGTCTTCAGATCTCCAGGAACCATCAATATGGGACTTTGCACCCGAAGGACACCGGTATGTCACTAACAACCTATGCAGATGCCGATCATGCAGATGTCAAGATACACGTCGGCACGTGCGAGGTGCTCGGCTGGGTGATAAGCTTGTGAGTCGGTCTTCAAAGAAGTAAATGAGTACTTATTTCCTTCACATAGGTCGAATACATAGCCATGTCATCTTGTTGTGCTCAAATCCTATGGATGAGATCCCAATTATCCGACTATGGCTTTGAATTCAACAAAATTCCTCCAGTAGTGTGATAATAAAGTGCTATTGCTCTCTCATGCAACAACGTACAACACTTAAGAGCAAAGCACATCGACATTCGACATCATTTCATCGGGGAGCAAGTAGAAACGGTGTGGTGGAACTCTATTTTAAGACTCAATACCGCTAGCGTACATCTTCACCAAAGCTCTTCCTAGAGAACGCTTTGAGTTTATCCTCCCACGACTTGGTCTAAAGAGTCTACAACCGAACACTCAAACGCTTCAAGAGGAAGACGAGGAGTAAAGGTCTTCCTTCATCCATCTCTTGTAAATATTTATTCAAAAAGCAAATAGAAAATATAAAACTTTAAAAATCCATAAAAATTTGAAAATCTTAAAAATTTTCAAAAAATATTGCCTTCCTGTCATGTTTTTCTCGATTCGAAAATATCTACGGTCTTTGTGCTGTCATTCAAAGAATGACACGGGACTTTAGATGTTGTTCGAATGTTCAAAAAAAAATCAAAAATCAAAAAATATTTTTGGGAGAAAGTGAAACAATGGTTTATTGTCATTTCAGGCAGTAATCCGTTTTTCAAATAAAGAACAGAGCCATGCTTTATCCTAAATTTCAAAATCATACTGATTCTCAGAACACCACGATTATCTAATGAAAACTAATTGCTTTGAAAATAACTCGGTCTCTATTTTTGAAAATCATCTGGACTTAACGTTTGTCAAAATATCTCTCAATCAACAACTTATGTAATTGATCGAGGGAGAATGATTTCAATTAAATCAAAAGGTTATTTGTCATACAATTGTTTTCATAAGATAATCATGCATGTTTAATCAATGGAGTTTAAAATCTCATAATCCGATCCTTATCGCTTAAAATGTTTTCATAATCAAGTCACACCTCCTCAAAGCTTTCATAATCAATTTAAATCTACAGAGATCACAAATCTCAAATGATTAGAAAATTGTGATCGGGGAGAATTTGTGATTTAAATTGGATTTAAACCGATGATTCGATAAATGGTTTCACAAGTGTTTTTAAGCTTTCCTCCCCACATGTGCCAAACGATTTCAAATTTTCCATGCACATGTTGAGGGGAGCACCTTTTAAAACCACAAAGAATTGAAACGTGATTGATTTGTTCTAAGTGTGTTCCTTCTAATATGTGCAAAATCTTGAAACCTCGAGGCACATATTATGGGGAGCAAACTTATGAAAACCTCATCCTTCCTCAATATGCTTTATCTACTTGAGTCGATCGTAGCCGATGTTGATATCTTTTAGAAAATGGTAATCTAAGAAGTTAATTCTTCCTCTTGCCTCCGTGTGCTAAATGATTTCTAATACATGATGCACATGTTGAGGGGAGCTCTTTTTCTAAAAATATCAAAACAATTCAGTACAAAATGCTTTGATAATATATCACAAGTATCCGGATTGATTTTCAAATGAGTTTTCAATTGTTCCAACGCAGATGAACAATACCAAATAGATCGACCAAATTTACTTTATGTATGGTGATATAAGGATGGTTAGGTTAGTATTCGCTCCTACGATCCGCCGTAACTGGAGGGATCTACCCAGTGACAATCCACTAGATAGTGTAGTCCTTGGGTATGATGAAAAAGGAGAAAAGCGAGATATGGAAGAGCGTGATCGAGATGAGCTAGAACCGAATAAACCCAACAAGGTTCTAGTTATGAAATCTCGTTAATCAAGAGGTTAAAGAATGAAAAGAATTGAATGTGAAAAGGGTGAAAAGAAATAACCTCTATTTATTCAACCTTAGGGCATAAACCGGGTTCAATACATATGCTACCGGTGTTTACTAAGGTAACACCGATATTGAAGACAAGACGTCATGGACCCAAGGGCATCAAGACTACAACTTCCCAAACTACTCAAGTTCATCTTACAAGGGCTTGTTTCATTCTCACGGGAACCACATTATCTATCGACTTTCTCTTGAGTTTGTTGATATTGAAGAAGGAGACCCTCTCCCTAGTCTCCGCATTGGAACCAAATATGCACAATTGAGTCTAGAGCCACGAGATCATCAAATAAATCTCATTAGGACATCACAATGAAGACTCTCTCTTTACACAATGTGGAAAGAGAGATTATGTCTTATGAGTCCCACGATTATCCTTGTGGTATTGCTGTAACATCCGAGTAATATGCAAACATATTCACAATGAAGATGGAAAGCCTCGAGCCAACATCAAACAAGCTCCCGGTGGGTGATATATGAGATCTATCCAATAGATCAACCATGTGACAACCGAATGTAAACAATGGGAGATTCATAATTATGAATCAATTCGTTCAGTTATGGATCGACGGATACCTTTTAAAACCGGTCGCGCTTAAAAACCTTAGCACATCGATCGTGTACTATTACTTCAAAATAAAAGGTATTTATGATTGATAATTGATTTCATTAAACCTTCGCTTGTATTGCAAAAACAATTTCTATCGAGAAGTACACGATTGTTTTTCAAATCTCTTTTCATCAATAAGTGAATCAATTACCGGTTCACTCACCCGTTTGTCTTCTTTGAGACGCTCGGTTTGAGAACAAATAGAGCACCGCGAAACCCATCAAGGAAATTCTTCGAATTATACCGATCACAGTGCAAGATTGTATCGATCAACGAGAACCGGGCCGTGTACCTCAATTCAACGAAAGTGATCAAAGAAACTTTCGGCGCTTTATTGCTAATCATATATGCGTGTACCTCGACGCTTGCATCCGATCGTAATGAAGCGGTCAATCCATAGTCGCATGCTCACACAACACATTCATTTCTTAAGAAATCATGATTAGTGCATCAATGACTCGATATTTTCACTCCATACTTCTACCACGCCGCAAATATCATGAATCAACTAAAGCTCCGCTACTCGATAAGAAGAAATCATGATCCGTAATGTGAGCATGTCGGTCCAAATGTCACAACATCACATAATAACAACACCACAATGGAAGAGTCGAGATTTATGTTAGCCGATGATCTCAATGCCGGCTCAAAACTCATTATCACGCTGGATCGCTTAAAGACCTCCACATTGATTATCCAAACATGCAATAATGAAGAATCAATGACTACGAGCCACAGAGCAAAGAACATTAACAAGAAACCAAGAACAATCTAATTGTGATATCTGCTTGTATTCTATGTATTTTTGAGGCGACCTCCTTGGGGAGATTGTTAGATTTAGTAAATCCAGCTTATTAAAGAGTCGGTCACCTCAAGTATATGTAATCGTAGAAAGCTCGTAGTCGAGATTATTTAGTGTTAAGTAGTATTTAGTTAAGTAACACCGTGGAGGACTGACGGGTCTTTACCCACCGTATGCTCGATCCATGCCCGTAGGTGGCGATTTATGTAAGAACTATAAATACTCTCTACCTCCCAAGGTAGAGAGTGGAGCTCATAATAAGATTTTTTTCTCTCACTAAAGTTCCCAACCTCTAACTTTCTCTCTCTAAAACCATAGTATACGCCTCTTTGATCTTTGGTTTAGTGTGTTTGTGAAATCCAATATGTTACACTAGAACTCCTTAACAGAATGGAGTTGCTGAGAGGAGAAATAGGACACTAACTGAGGATGTTCGGACTATGCTAGCTGATTCTAATTTGCCAACTACTTTTTAGGTAGAAGCGGTTAATATTGCTTCCTATGAGGTGATCTAAAGACAATGTTTGAACCACATGTAGAAGATGAAGTATGAAAGATACAACATGACTATAAGGTATTGAGCTGAAAGCTATATGACTCTTGTGGAGTTCATGCCTTGATGAAGCAGTTTGGAATAATCTACATGTTGGTGGAGAAGAAGTATCACCTCACTAAGTCTACACTTTCAATGATGCTGGAGAATAAGCTTCAACTGGAAAATGACAGTGAAATGGCTAATAAGCTTCTCTGGTTTATAGTACAACAAATTAAGAAGTGAAGAAGTGTTTGGAAGCATCCTCTTGGTGTTTATGAAGCTTTGAATGAAGAAACTTGATGATTTTGAAGAAGAATATCAAGTTTAGGAGAGGATTATTGGGATTAAAAGTCTTCATACTGTTGTTTATGTTAGTGTTGTTCATGTTAATGTTACTGCTACTCAGATAAAGATACTGCTGCTAAGGAACTTCAAGGAAAATATGCTAAGTGCTTAAAAATGTTGATGTAAACTTAAGACTGCCAGTACAAAGTTACTGCTGCTAGTACAGAGTTAAGACTTATCTGATATGTTTAAGATGACTTTTGATACAAGATATGTATTAGATAAGTATAGAAAAGATTTGATATACTTAGGAAAGTATTGTAAGCCGTGTAGGACTCCTTGGTGTATAAAAGGAGGTCCTAGGGCATAGAGTTAGGTATCTTGATACATCTTTGCATACATAGTCATTTAGCTTCAAGGTTTTGCAACCCTAATATTGTTAGAGTATTCATATTATTATCATTAATAATATTGAGGCTTGTTATCTGAATTGTGTTCATTATATTACAGTTTTATTAAAGAATTCTTCTTAATATCAAAAATTAGATTCTGCATAATCTTTAATACATTCATAAACAGTTTCTATCATTAGTTGTGTTAGATTTATCTAATATAACTAGTCCTTTATACAAGCTAAGGAAGAAGATCTAGTGTTACTGGGATCAACAACAAAGCTAAAGATCTTGAACTTGAGATTGAGGCAAGAAAAGTTTCCAAAACCAAAGAGGTGGTTGAACCTTGATTAAGCTGTGAAAAACTTACACATTAGGTTGACTATTTGAAAGGAGATTTGTCTAATCTTAAAAGTGAAGCCCTAAGTTTTTCAAAATTTAAAAAGAGTAGTGTCATTTTAGATGACATGTTGTGTCAAAAAAAGTGTCCCAAGATAAGGAAGGTCTTGGATTTTCAAAAGATGAGAAAACCACTTCCAAGAGTCTAAGCAAACCAATAGTGTTTCAAAAGGGAACATTGGAGGATTCATATGTGAACCCGAGGAGTTTGTATTTCATCTTATGAACTATGGTATCTTTTCTTTTAATATTAAGAATGTTTGGTTCAATGATTGTGTTGATTATGTGATTCTTGTGATATGTTCTTATCTTATGAATTATGACTTAATACTTGTTTGGTTCATATGATAACTTGTGATAAAGGGGTGTTTGGATATTTGTAGTGTTTGTTTGGAATATGATGATAACATCATATTTGGTCAAATTGGAACTTGTTCTTGTTTATTATTTTGAGTAATTATTGTTGAGTCTAAAGGTCAGAAGGATTCTCAATAGTGGTTGATTTCAATTCATTAGTCGACAAATGTTTTGGTCTCATACTTTGTGACGATTCTATGAGAAACTTATTAAACAAAACAAGTAAAGGTTTAGTTTATATTATAGGCCGAAATGAATCTTTTGAATATGTGTTATAATTATCTTTCAAGTAAATGAAACTTCACGAATTAATAACCTCAAAGTCTATTAGCTGAAAGGATTCTTTGTTGTTGTTGGTTTAGGAATAGGCTCATGACATGACCATTTGATTAAGGCTTATGCATAATTGATTTACAAAACACTAAACTATTATTATTGGTTCTATAGGTCGAAAGGATTACCTTTGATAATATGTTTTCCAAATTAAACATCCTAATATCCATGTAATCATTTGCCCAAACATGTATGTTCTTTGTACGCTTGTTTTTATATTGTTTTACTTAGTGGTTCCGCGACAATCATGACCACAAACTTGTTACTTACTTAAACAAACAAACAACACTTGAGTGCAACCAAGTCTCTTGGGACGACCTTGACTTACCAAACCTTAACTACACATGACTAGGGTATACTTGCCCAAATGTGTTCCTAGCTAACAGGCAATTCTTGTTTATAAATTTAAAGCTCGTTGGGAACCCATAAAGTTTTTGGCGCAGCTGCCGGAGATTTGGTTTTGCATTGTTTTGTTTGTTTGTTTGTTTGCTGCTCTTGAGTGTTTATTTGATTTTTTATTTGAATGGATTGCTTGTTTGCTCGTTTATTCGAATGCTATATTGTTCTCACTGTTGAATAATTGTTGCTTTGATCTTGTTTGATTTCTCTTGCTTGCTTTCTTGTTTACTCATGATGTTTGCTTAAATGCTTGTCTTTCATTTTCTTAAAATCTCTCATTTCTCATATTTTCTTAAATGATCTTGGCATCAAATTCAAGTTTTTGATGTTGGGATTTTGTCTCATGTGTTCTAAAAATGCTCATTTCAATGTTAGCTTCCTAAGTGTGCTCGAAATTGTTTGCAAAAAAAACCACCAAAACTGACAAGAATCATCCAACCACCCGACTGGTAATCCAACCGAACGATTGGACCACCTAAACCACTCTAACCGATTGGCTACCCTCATAACCGATCGGTTGGAGGCTTCTGTCCCAATTTTTTATAGTTTGTGTGTTTCTTGTTTCGTGAGTTTTGTGTTTTATATGTCATGTGATATCTTATATGTTTTGTGTTATTTGTTCATGTTATTCTTGTTCGGATTAGTTTCGTATTAATTTTGAATAAGATTATCTTGTTTTATATTGTGTTGTTTCGATCTATGTTACGTGACTAATTGTGTTTGCTTGCGTTTATATGCTTGTCATTTTCTGTGATCGTGCTCATTTGTTTATGCTCATTTTTTTGTTTTAAGTTTCGTTTTATGTTCTTGATGTTCTTCTATTTAATATGTGTTTATGTGTTTTATTTACTTGTGTTTATTTTCATTTTATTGACGTTTTACGTTCTTGTTTTAAACTTTCAATAAACGTTTAGAAGTAAAAACATGTTTGGTTAAAAAAAATGTCAGATTCATGTGACTGATCGGTTTGCCCTCGCAAGCTAATCGGCTGGATGCGTTTGGTCGCAAAAACAGCTACAACTGATCGGCCAAGCCCCATAGCCGATCCGGTTGGATCTTTTGGCCTAAACGAAACCAGCCCAATCGATCGGTTAGATCCCCTGACCGATCGGCTGGACCAATCTGTTTAAAAAAATCATCTTTCGTATTTTGTTTTTGTGTAGATATAATATGTTTAAATGTCTTGTGGTATTATTCCTAAGATACTTGAGCATTATTATTAACCTAAAAGTGATTTTTCCATTTTTAAGTTTTTAGTGTTAGAACATTAAAACCCCGTGGGTATAACTTTATTGATGACCATTATTTATAATGGTAAAACCCTAATTCCCAAAACCCACAAACCGGGCTTGGGCCTAATTATCCACTAATACCCCTCAGCTGAAGCAGGAATCATGAAAGCTCGAACTAGAGTAACTAAAAAGCAAAATAAAACAATAACCAAAAAAACGGAATAACCAAAGTATCTCTATTCTAATTTTTTGTTTATGGATGACCAGTATCCGAAGGATAAAACAAAGTATCCCAAATGTTGCCCTTGAATAATAACCAGATTCGACACCAACAAAAGTCGCCTGAATAAGAACCTTAGATTTGACACCAACAAAAATCGTCTCGGGAATTAATACCCTGGATTCGACATAAAAAAAATAATAAAATAAAATAACTTTTTTTTTTCTAACAGTAAATCAAATGTTCTTGTATACAAATCTTCAGATCTTCGAAGTCTTCAAAGTCAACAGTAAATCATAGTTGAGATATATAGTCAACAATGACGGCAATGATGTACACAACCAACAGATAAAACTTTTTTTTTTTTCTTTTTTTTTTATGTCTAATCTGTGGTATTAATTCCGAGATGATTTTGTTGGTGTCGAATACAAGGTTCTTATTCTAGACGACTATTGTTGTGTCGAATCTAGGTTCTTATTCCCGAGACGACTTTTGTTGGTGTCGAATCTAGGGTTCTTATTCCCGAGACAATCGCTTAGATACTTTGGTTTATCCTTCGTATACTTTGTTATCCGTAAACAAAAATTAGAATAGGGATACTGGGTTATCCCGCTTTATTTTGGTTATTGTTTTATTTTACTTTCTAGTTTACTACTCCGCCTGAAGCCAAGGATTGAGATGTGCGACGGGTGACACAAAGATAGCGACTTGATGACCGACTTGGTCTCAAGATCATACCTGCTCTGATACCATGTCAGAACATTAAAACCACGTGGGTATAACTTTATTGATGACCATTATTTATAATGGTAAAACCCTAATTCCCAAAACCCACAAACCGGGCTTGGGCTTAATTATCCACTAATATTTAGTGCATTGTGAATAAATAAGTACGTGTTTTTAAAATAAAGTTTTTTTAAACTTTGTGGGTGTGTTCGCTAAAAACCCTCACGAGACTACAACTCGTCCACTCGGGATACCGGGAGGTTTAAAGGCTTGTTGCATATTCTAAATGCAACCGTGATGCCTACGAAAGTGAGTTTTACGATTTTACGCGTTTTTGTAGTTATTATTTTTTTTTTCATATTTAATAAGCTCTTGGAGATTGGATTATTGGTGACCGGACATGTTTAGTTGGATGAGAATCGATTGTTCTCAAGCTTATGCTAGCTTTGCTTAGCATTTTATCATATGGAGTTCGATCGCGATTTCTTTGGCCCGGGAAGTTTTGTTTCTCTCAGACTTATTTATTTTATTTTTCTCTATTTTACATACTTTGAAGTTTTATTTTTAACATTGAGGACAATGTATAACTTAAGTGTGAGGGGAAGTAAAATAGGAAAAACGAGACCAATTTTTAAACTTTTATATTTTTGGTCCAATTTTTAAAAATTTGTGTACTTGTTCGCCCTTGTGATCTAGTTTTTTTCACGCTTTTAGGATAATATATCAGAATAACTGGATCAATCCACTAGTGAAAACTGTAATTTTGAAAATTTTGAGATGTGTACCGGTTAACATTGCAATCCATTATGAGATCGATAACATTTGCTAGCATATTTTATAACCCTTTCCACTAAATTGTGATGATTTAAGCATGTTTCATATATAGCATACATCCTTATGCTTGAATCTTTTGTTATGAGTGTGCTGATAATTTTATTTATTCTAAAACTTGTACATGTAAATCATTACCAGACCGCTGTGAGATCGCATTCGTATGATATAAGTGAATTCGTGTGATAAAGAGGCACCTTAGGAATAAAACCAAATGACCTTCCATTTAAATCTAATGATATATTAGCTAATCACATCGGTTAGTTAACCACCCATATGGACCTATTTGTAGCGCTCATCTTTAGCACTAGATACTCTTAGTTCACCCTCTGAGCCAATCTTTTTATTTTTGTTACATCCACAAAAAAAAAAAGAAAAAAAATATATATTTTAAACTTTAAATCTTAGCCTAACACCTTCTCAAAGTCTAAATAATGGGTTGCTAGTTGCTTGGTTGTTGGCTTATTTTTTATCATTGTTAGTTAGCCACACTTTGCCATTCATGTGTGCCATTCCGAAGAAGATGAAGGTGCCAAATTCATTTTATATTTTTGTGGTGTATGCTTAAACGAAGTGTGGGGGAGATATGATGTAAAAAATAATGAGTAAGTCATCACAACTATAAGGTGACAATTATAGCCAATGTGCTATATTATATATGAAGAGGAAGATGAAATATGGTTGACATATCGACAGCCAATGTGCTAAGACGTGATATATATATATATATATATATATATATATATATATATATATATATATATATATATATATATATATATATATATATATATATATATATATATAGGAAGGGTTCTTTTCGTAACCATAAAAGGTCGAGAATCATGAGAACCACCATCAACCAATCGATTTGTTTGATTATTAATTTTTATTATTTAAATTAAAAGGTACAATAGTAAAAGTACATTTTTATTTTCTTTTCAAATTTTTATTTAATAAAACGTATTTTTCCCTATATTTAAGGGATTTTTTTTTTTTTTTTTTTTTTTTTTTAGAATAATATCTTGTTCAACATGCATGTTTAGTTCTGCATATGTGTTTTTTAGATAATATAAGTTTACATGTATTTGTGGTGTTCAAGTTACGTGTATTTAGTAAAGTGCATATGTGTTTTTAGATAATGTAAATTTACGTGTGTATGTAGTGCATGTAATGGCAATAGAGGTATTTTACATGTAATGTATACAATTTAAAACAAAAACATTATATACAAAATTTAAAATCATGTGATATACAATTCAAATACAAATTTCTAAAAATGTTGCCTTATATGCACATGTATTTTCGCTCCTTGACACTTTGGATTTCTTTGATGTATATGTCCACTTGTATCTATGGCATGCACTTGTATTTACCGCACGCACTGTCTCTTTACTCTTTACTTTTTACCATGACTATCTTTTCGCTAGATAGACGTACAAAACACATGTGCACTCTCCACATCGCTCATCATACTCTGCACTGTAACCATAACCAATTAATAAACGAATTATTTAATAATAGCAACTAACAAAACACATATGCACAATGTATTTTGTGACTTGTACACATGAAACCATATTCTTGATTTCTTTGAGAAATTAGCATTTTAAAACACAAAACACAAGTGCACCCTTTAATCGTAACTAAACACAAATCATCCTTATATTAGAACTAAAACATATATGCACTTTCAATACATTTAAACTCAAATCAGAAAACACATGCGCATGATGACATCAAATTCACCTAAAATGTAAAACACATATGCACACTCATAACACATCATGCTACGATCGATCTATTTAATAATGACACACCAAAGCAATCCAATAACCAAGATTTAAAATAACTATTACAAACTATACATTCTATGTTGCATGATATGTATAATATATAAATTTAGTAACAAAGAAAATTATTCTATACGAGCATCGTTAACGAGACATAAGTTATTGAAGCTTTTAGGCATTTTCTAAAAATATATATATATATAGTTTTTGCATTAAAGTGCCTAACAAAAAGTTAGATAATAAATTTATACGGAGCAATCACTTTGGTAATCATCATCTTACTAACGAAATTTATACTGAGCACATCATCTTAGCTTTAAGCAACTAATATCTTTAATAAATCATTTAAAACCATATTTAAACTTTTTGAGAATGTCTACAAACAATAAATAGATAAAAAAACAAACATATATGAAAGGAAAAAAAAAATTGCCTCAAAGATGTTAAACAAGAACTTATAACAAATTTCAAGATCCATCATTATCCTTGAACCATCTTCTTCAATTTCCATCATCTTATAATGCTACAAAACTATATATAAATAAATCAAACATAAACTTAACATATAAATTAAAGCTAACAAAATTGATCACAACAAACAATTGATCACAACAAACAACACGATAACAAAACATTTAGTGTACAAACCTTTGCAATTGTTTTTGTTCGAACATATTTCCTCAAGATCATGACTATCATCAATAAACAACATCGCCGGATCCGAGATCAAGAACACGAAAGAAAAATCAAATACTAACAACCACAAAAATATGCTTCCTCATATCCGGATCCGACATCCGAGAACACGGCAAAGAAAATCTTCATATATACCATGCTCATATGGTTCAAAAGTATATGCAAATGTGATTTATATAAATTGTACGCAAGCTATGTAGAACGAGAAAGGGAGACATGAGTAGGTCAGTGTAAAACATACCAAGAATCTTTAAATGAAGATGATGAAACAAGACCATGACTCTGGAGTGGGAAGTAGACTACAATGCAAGGCTAGGTTTTTAATTTTACGATGTGAAGAAGATAAAGGAGGTTTTTAGGAAAAAGGGTAAATATTATTAGAAAATAACTAGTCCGGCAGCTTATTATTAGGGTAATACGAAATTACAAAACACCCTCTCATTATTTTTAAATGTAACTTGAAATTTTATTTTATTACATTTATGCCACTTTTTTGTAGCCATTGATTGAAAAATAGATGGCTCGGACGGCTTCGCAGCTTCTACCTTTTATGGTTCTCAAAATAACCCTACACTATATATATATATATATATATATATATATATATATATATATATATATATATATATATATATATATATATATATATATATATATATATATATATATATATATATATATATATATATATGATATATCGATATCGTGAAGAGAAGATTGTAACTATAATCATTTCGGGTTTTGGTTTGTTCATGACTAGCAATATAGGACTTAGACTTGACTTTAATTATCTTTACAACCAAGTTCATAAATATTCCCATGCCTTATCCATACCCCTTATGAACCTGAAGCCTAAACGATACAACCCGAATAAAAACCCTCTTTAGATGTTTACACTTGGTGCTTATACCACGTCGGTGGAGTTTTGTTTCTTGTACAAGCCTATGGGAATATTTAGATCATTACTGAGCAACATGAGTGTAATATTCCTTACTACTATCAACCACTAAATAAATTGAGTGTTGAGTGAATTATACATCCATTCCCTTTCGTAAGGTGCTTAGACATGTTATCAAACGAGAGAATCTATAGGGTATTGTCAAACATCTCGGTTTTTCACTAAAAAACCTAAAATGATGAAACTTATCTAGTACTTGAATTTGGTAGATTTGCATCATATTTTGTTAATCATTCTCATGCACGATGTGGGTTTATTTTCTTCAATTATATATTTTCTTGAGGGCAAGCAAAGTTTAAGTGTGGGGGGTTATATGATAACACTCAAATTGTGCATGTTTTTAGAAGCGTTATCCGTACGTTTGTATATGTTATTTTGTTATATTAAAAGCTTTTGTTACTAAATAATTCCAAAGTCGTATCCAAGTGTGTGTGTAGCCAAATACAAGAAAAAGGAACAAAAAGTGAAGAAATGATGAATAAATTGAAGAAACACGAATAGACGAAGATTCCCGCATCAAAACCCATTTCAAGAATGAAAGATCCAAGGATTCAACATTTCAAAGTCTCAAGATAGAGAAAAGAACAAATTTTGATGAAGAAGAAAGAGCCACGAACAAGAGACTAGCAATCGGCAAGACAAACGGAAAAGAACAAAGAAATACCCATGATGGAGGCTCCTAGCCGATCGATCGCAACCCGCAACTGATTCGGCTGGGGAAGATATAGAAGACCAGCCGATCGGCTGAAGACCTGACCGATCGGCTGGAATAACCTGGTCTGCCCCAAACTCTATCATAAAGGTTCTACCTTATACCATTCAATTCTAGGTCCTTCATACATTGCTTCTAGCCCCTTCTAAGCTGCTTGGAGGCCAAGTTGAAGCCTTAAACACCTTAGGCATTAAGAGTAGTATGAATAGAGCCATTTGCACATCACCATATATCTCTCTTAACCCATCTCCCTCACCAACACACACTTCTCTCACCACCCCTACCCTTTCCAGAGGTGTTGGGGGTTGGTTTGGTGGTAATTTGCAGGAAACAAAACTTAATCATGATTAAATCCAATCAAACAATCCATTCATCTCCATTAATGCTTGTTATCAAACACCCTCATCTCTTGTTACATGTTATTAGTGGGTATTTCCAGAAGTTGTGGGATGTAATATATGTCTTATTTCATTTGGTATTCGGTTGTGGAACATTAGGGGATTCATGTGTGAATCCGAGGACTTTGTATTTCATCTTATGAACTATGGTATCTTCTCTTTTAATATTAATCATGTTTGGTTCTATGATTGTGTTGATTATGTGATTCTTGTGATATGTTCATGTCTTGTGAATTATGATTTAATATTTGTTTGGTTCATATGATAACTTGTGATAAAGGGATGTTTGCATATTTGTAGTTTTTGTTTGGAATATGATGATAACATCATATTTGGTCAAATTGGAACTTGTTCTTATTTATTGTTTTGATTAATTATTTTTGAGTCTAGAGTCGGAAGGATTCTCAATAGTGGTTGATTTCAATTCATTAGTCGACAAATGTTTTGGTCTCATACTTTGTGACGATTCTATGAGAAACTTAATATTATAGGCCGAAAGAAATCTTTTGAATATGTGTTATAATTATCTTTCAAGCAAATGAAACTTCACGAATTAATAACATCAAAGTCTATTGGCTGAAAGGATTCTTTGTTATTTTTGGTTTAGGAACAGGCTCATGACATGACCGTTTGATTGAGGCTTATGCATAATTGATTTATAAAACACTAAACTATTATTATTGGCTTTATAGGTCGAAAGGATTACTTTTCATAATGTGTTTTCCAAACTAAACATCCTAATATCCATGTAATCATTTGCCCAAACATGTATGTTCTTTGTGTGCTTGTTCTTATATTGTTTTACTTAGTGGTTTGATCCGTGACAATCATGACCACCAAATTGTTACTTGCTTAAACAAAAATCAACACTTGAGTGCAACCAAGTCTCTTGGGACGACCTTGGCTTACTAAACCCTAACTACACATGACTAGGGTATACGTTCCTGAATGTGTTCCAAGTTAACCGGTAATTCTTGTTTATAAACTTAAGGCTCGTTGGGAACCCATCATATCTCTAAGACCTATCTAGTGTCATTTGATTCTTAAACCCTCGTTTGGTCCACGTAAGGTTTTCCCGCACTTTTTAAGTATCTATTCTAGTGTAGGTTGAAATATGGTCATTTCCACACAAGGATGATGGTCACACCTCAAGTAACCTATAAAGCTAGTGTTCAAATGTTCATATACTAACTAGCATTTTAGGTTATACCCTAGCTTCAATACAAATGTAGGGTTTCAATGATAGGCTAACAAGCTATCCACATAAAGCAATAAAAAGACAACGAACATGAATCAAAGCATAGATAATATCATAACTAGGCTAACTGATGAGGTGTAAAAACATGTGGTTTTGAGAGGTCAATTAGCCTCTAAACTCGTACATATTTGATCATTTATTGCCCTAAATCGTTTCTATTTGAGTTTTAGGTACTTGGGAAGCAAATATTGGAAATTGAAGTGTTTTTGACTCATCTAGACAAGAAAACGAAGAAAATGACCAAGTCACGTAAACGTCCCTGAAAAGAAGCTGGGACGGCATCACAGATACAACGTGACTCCGTCCCTTGAAGAATTACGAAGATGTTCCAGTATAAATTTTACAAGTAACGCTTCAGAGGATGGTGACGGTCTAGAGCTGACTGTATCATGACCATAAAAGTGAAGAGCGACGATGTCACAACCCTTAAGGTAACGTCGTCACAACTAAGTCGGTTCAGTTCATGAAACCCTAATGACGGTAATCTGACGGCATCACACTTGTAAAGTGGCGGCGTCAAAGTTGTAATACTACATATATTTTTTGTAGGATTTTTATTATGTGTGACACGTATTGGTAAGACTTTGGAGAGACCTTTTGGTGCACGATTTTCACAACTTTTGTAAGGGTTTTTAGCCCCCTTTATCTCACAAATGACCCTGAACTGACCCATATTGAGTAAATGTAATGACCCAGATCTTTTCAAGCTCTGGTCACACTGAAATTCACTACTTAGATCTTTCCAAGTAATTTGCAGTATGGATTTACATGTGCATATGCATTATTACATTGACTTTTAAAAGTCAAAATGGGTAAATCCAAACACTCTCTAAACTACAAATGCAAACACAAACTGCAAAATGCAAATGCAATCAAAAGATGTTCTAAAAGTTCCAAAGAAAGTTTGGTTACTCATTTTTTTGGTATCTGTTGACTTTTAAAATTCAAAAGGGTAAATCCAAACACCCCCTAACCTGAAATGTAAACACAAACTGTAAACTCCAAATCCAAACAAAGGATGTTTTAAAAGTTCCAAACACAGTTTAGTTACTCATTATTTGGAATTTGTTGAGTTTTAAAAGTCAAAAGAGGTAAATCCAAACACCCCCTAAACTACAAATGCAAACACAAACTGCAAACTGTAAATGCAAACAAAAGATGTTTTGAATATTCCAAACACAGTTTGCTTACTCATTTTTTGGTATATGTTGACTTTTAAAGTCAAAATGCGTAAATCTAAACACCCCCTAAACTGCAAATGCAAATTCAAAAGCCTAAACTTGAAATGCAAATACCACAAACTGCAAATGACTAATTAAAATAGACATGTTAAATTAAGAATATACAAGACAAATGATATCTTAAAAGATTACATATCCCATTACATAAAGATGTCTTAAAATGCTTAACCAAAAATGTCTTAAAGATCCAATTACATACAAAAGGACAACACAAAACATGGACCATTATCCTGCATTTAGTTTCACGTTTTGGAATGCAATGAACAACACTCAGAACCTCTTTTGGGAACCTCTTCTTTCAACTTTGCTCTTAGAAGGATGTAGCCTGCTACACTTTACCTTCCTCTGCTTACCCACAGTTTCCCACTTTGATCTTCGTTTCTTAGAAGCAATACTGGTACCCTGTACTTGCATCCTTGTTGTTTATGTCCTTGTTCATTTATAGGATCGTCATCATCAATTTTACTGTCAGTTGATGACACATATAGAGTTTCATCATCTGATGAAACTGATAAAGTGTCATCATCAGTGCTGCAATTACCAAATGACACAATATCACCATCCGATGACATTGACTTGGCTAGATTTCCATTCAAGTAACTACATTCCAATGGTTACTAGTGTAGATCCTAACTTCACTCTAGATATAATATCATTCCTCACAAGCATATAAACATAGTGAACAATAATTTGGAATCACTCACAATCAAGAGTAACCCATGAGTACTTCCCATCTATGACTACATTTCCTTTTAATCTGCCAACTTATATGCAATTTCATCCTCCCAAAAACATAATGCAAAGAAACTCACCGTAGAACATGCTACAATTAGCAAAAGAGTTCAAACTAAGACAACGCGTTAACTATTTATCAAGTTTGCATTCTAAAAGTTATTGATATCATATAGCTACATCATTAAACCAATTTAAAACACATAAAGGAAACATAAAAATAAACATACCAACATCCGAAGGATGTTGCTTCCTTCCACTGCCAATAGGCATTCCCCTCTTCTTTTTGCGTGTCGGTGTACTACCACCACAATCCATGTTAAAACACTTAGGGTTTTGTAGTCTAATCAAGCAATTAGGGTTTGTGTTTGTGCGTGTTAGAGACGAATGCAAATTGGGTGCGGTTTGTGTTTTAAATTTTGTGTCAATTGTTAGGTGAAGAGAGAAGTAAAAGAATAAAAAATTAGGATAATGCGAAAAGACGAACTTGCCTTTCCAACTAACGACCATTAGCCAAAAAGGACCCGACGGAAACTTTGGGAATTGAAAGTGCGATTTTTGAGAATTTGGGACTAAACACGAGAATCAGGCGCACTTTGGGGACCAAATTATAAAGGGATACTATATCATTTTAATTCCTTTATTCCATTATTATCATTATAAAATCTTTGAAGTAAGTTTTAAGTTATATGTATGCGAGGGAGTGAACAAGCGTTTGGTAAATGGATTATGGCTATGATTACTAATACCATATTAGGAATACATAAGAACCGATTTGTTGCTGGCCACATACCACCAGTCTCACAACCACAAAATAAGAGGTAAATCATAATATCATGATAAATTGACATTTAATAAACATAGAAATTAACTTGTAAAAACTATTAAAACTTGATCAAATATTTCTCTTTTTTTCTTTAAAAAATAAAAATTACCTGCTTGCCCCGTCAGAGTTTTCATTAAGCAAAAAGAGAACCACCTTTTTTGGTTTTACCAATTTGGACATGGTACTCGCGTAGCCCCTTGCACGATTTACACAACTAAGACGTGTACAACCAAGATTTGATCTAGTTCTTACTTATGAAAAAAAATAAAAATAAAAAAATAGTGGATGCCACATCATTACTCGCGAATGAGTATACATGATATACACGAAATATATTAAAATAATCCTAATGGCCTAGCAATTCATGCATGATTCAACTATTTGATGTTGGTTGGTTTTTGTTGTACAAAATTTGTTAAGAGAATGATTATTTGCAAGCTTTGAACACCATTTAATATATGTATATGTTGTAACTATTTTTGTTGGTTAGGTGATTTGCGTTCTTCTTGATGAGGGTTTCGCGACGCACTAAAGAATTTTCAAAATAGAATTAATATGAATGAGATATCGTGTCTCAAAGTAAGTCACTTGAATCAGAAATGAGTTGCAAAAATGATTATTTGCAAACTTTGGACACGATTTTATATATGTATATGTTGTAAATATTTGTTTTGGTTAGTAGGATTGCGTTCTCCTTGAAAAATTAAAGAGTGTCCAAAATAGAGTATATATGGACAATATATCGTGTTTGAAAGTCACTCACTTGAAGCACAAAATAAGTTTTAATTTAGAGGTTCGGGCCTATTTTTATGGTTTTGAAATACTAAAGCATACAAATTACCTTATAGGTTCAATAGACGTTCAAAGATTAAAGCATAGGAATTACATTCGAAAATGCAAAACTAGTTTAAACTACTCCAAACCAAGTTTATCCATGTCATTATAAAGCTCGTGAAGTATTGATTATGACTCAACTGTGTGGTTCTCGGGATGCATTTCCATCTCTAATGTTGCCTCTAGTATGTGTATCTTTGCCTCAAGTGTCTTTATCTTTTCAACAAGAACTTACAAAATAAGCACTTTCCCTTTGCAAGAGTCTGTATAGATCCAAAAGATTCTGGAGAAGAACTTGGAGGTGTTAAAGGTCCAGGAGAAGAACTTAGACGGTGTATGATGTCATCCTTCCACATAAAAATCCACATCCATGATCTTCTATTCCTGGCTATTACATAGTAAAGAAAACATAAGAAATGTCGTTTTGACAAGCAAATTATTTATATATTACATTAATGAAAAAAAGTTTTGATAGTTTACCTTTGAACAAGGACATGCATAGTATTTTATACCATAACTATTAGGTTTACATGATGTTCGAACCACTGTATCTCCTTATCCACAAGGGCATATAAAAGCTTGATAATATCGCTCCATTCGGCGGGTGATTGAGTTGGTAGTGAATGTGGTGGTGGTGGTTTTGAGGATAAGAGTGTCTAATGTGTTGGTGGATGTTTGTGAGGATAAGAGTGTGTAAGTGTTTGAGAATAAAATCAGTATTTTATATTAAAATAATAGTCATTGAGTACTCATACCGATGTAAGAAAATAACAATTAATTTGTCAAATCATGTCATATTTCATGTAAAATTTTAAGCTTTTACGTAATTGTCATTGAGTAGTAATATGAATATCAGTAAAAAGAAAACGATTTGTCTAATCATGTCATATTTCGTGTAAAATTTTAAGCTTTCACGACATTGTCATTGAGTAGTCATATATATGTCAGTAAAAAGCAAATTGATTTGTCAAATCATGTCATATTTCGAGTACAATTTTGAGCTTTCACGTAATTGTCATTGAGTAGTCATATCTATGTCAATACTTAAAAATTGAATTGTCATGGACTTGTTTTTTCAATATTTTGTGCAAATAATCATTTTTGCAGCTCATTTCGTGACTCTAATGACTCATTTTGAGACACGATATCTTATTCATATTAACTCCATTTTTGACACTCTTTGGTGCGTTGTGAAGCCCTCATCAAGAAGAACGCAAATCACCTAACCAACAACAATATTTACAACATATACATCTATACTACTTAAAGCTTATCCCCCTTAATTTAATGTGCAAGGGGGGTTGTGCACAAAATCATGTACGGTACAACATACTTGAAGCCATCTCTTAGAGCTCTTTTCAATACAATCGAGCCTTCAATTCTCAGAAGGCAAAGGGGTTGCTGTAATTAGTTTATGCCTTTTAGTTTGTTCACAATTATTAGTTAATCTTTAATGTGAACCTTTTCGTATCTTACATAATAGAAAAGGTCTCTTCAATTCAAGCACACATGTCCACAATCATGCGCTATGGAAAACAAAAGGGTTAAAGTATGACAAACCATATTCATTGTTTAACTCCTTCAACTTCTTCTTTGAGCTATATATACCCTTCACACAAGTCAAGACACTCCAATCGCCTATTTCAAGAGTATGTTTACAACTCAAGCCAACCTCCATGCATTAATACAAGATTTTACGTGTAATAAAATTATGCAATATATGTCTATTAACTAAACTATCTTTTGAATTCTGTAGGTGGTCCCAGCATTGCCGCATCGATTACTGTGTCTTTGATTGTCGGCTTATCCTAAATATGATGTTATTGAAAGGTATTTAAAGACTCTCTTGTATCACCTTAATTTATATTTTTGTTATAGTGTAATGTAACTACTTGGATCAAAGAAAGAAACCCAATGAATAAATTATGACAATCGAATCAAAACTTCGTATGATTCTTTACTAATTGTAACATGAAAGTACTTCTCCGACCAATCGAATACGTCACTAAGATATGTGTGAACATTTTAAATCAATAGAATAATGTTTGTGTTCTCGCATGTTAGTGAAAAGATAACATTGAAATAAAGATATTCAATATAGAAGAAGATGTTGAATATACAACTGGATTTAAGGAAGTTCCATGTTTTAATGATTATTTACTTTTGTTTGTGTAGAATTTAAAGAAGTTCCATGTCACAAGCGATTTCTTATTTGGATAGCAATGGTGGTGTTGTCGCTAATCATGATGAGTTGTAAGCTTTTGGTCATATTACTTGAGCGCAACGCCATTTAGGTGTGTATTTCCTACCAGATAACATATATGAGGGATGCGATGAGGAACAAGTATCCCGAGCATGTTTTATGTTCTGTTTGTAGCATGATTAAGTAGATTATTGTATAGTTGTTTATAATGCGTTAATTGTATGATATTGGTTTCGCTTCCATGTTACGCCTACATGGAAGAAGAGAAGACATAAGGCGGGACAAAGGAAAAGGAGAGGAAAGAAGGAAGTTGTAGAGAATGGACTGCTTAGATCAAGAAACAATATTATATAAGTTCCATTTAGACTTAAGGAAGATTTACTACCACAACACTATAATGTGGTCATCAACTGTTTGTTATTAGCGCAGTCAAAGAATGCTCTTTCCATTTTTATATGTTTTCTTGCACATTAGATATTTGCATAGGTGGAGTTGGATGTCACGCGGATGTTCTCACCATGTGTCATCGCCGCTTGCTTGAACCTTCTAAGAACGAGGTATCTATTTTTGTGTTTATCGATTTCATTATCGTATGTTGTCTCATGATTGTTCTTAAGACAAGTTTTGATGCTATATACCACATATTGCGTAAAATTCATCGGCGACTTATGAATGCTATCAAAAGGCAATGGATATATAGCTGTAATCGATCATTAATTACCATTGTTCGACGCTAATATTAGTTGGTGCCAAAAGTTGTAATTACGAATGATCGAAGAAATGCAATAAAAGAATATGTCGAGCATATTTCCTTGATATGCAGAGTGTGAGTACAATCAACAATTAGATGCTTACTATAAATGGTGTCAGATGGTAGATACTAGGAATGCCCCATGTTGGGAAATACTTCACATACTTTTCCATGAGTGTCAAGATCTTCGATTCTACATCCATCTCATTGCATATTTCAAAGCATAAATTTGCTATACCACACAATCACTTTTGTTACCACAATGGAACTTAAACTGGATGAGTCTTTCCTGTTAGCACCTCCATGAATAATTCTATAAGAGTGGAGAGATTGCTCAGTAGTGTAAAGTTCTTTGATAGAGTGATCCACGCCCGCATTTATGTAATTGCGCCATCACAAGAAAAACCAATTGAATGCAAGGTTGAAGCTACTTACCGATCACATAACCCACTTGATAAAATAATCCCAATATTACCCCACTCAATTAATTTTCTTATGGTTCGTTAAATGCATCGTGAATGTAAAAACTTAGTAGACTTTACTTTAACAAAGAGTTTATTACTTTTCAATTAGCGAGAAAATTATATTCACTTAAAGTCGATTGTAGGTTAGTTACGTTATCTTCTAATCTTCTATGTCTAAAATTTTTGTATGACATTTATTTACTCATCTAAAAGTCATGCTTCAAGGGATATAGGTAGATGCTTGAGGTAATTTTAAAGTCATGAAATTATACATAGTATTGGTATTATCTCAATTTAATCTAATCCCTAAAATCAACTTTAGTTTATTTGATGATATGTTGTTATTTCACAATGCATAAGATTACCATAAGAAAACCTACATAAACATTACGCGATACGTTTACAACAACATTACGCAACATGCATTTACATAAAACCTATTGTAGCACCATAATTAGTGCCGCATCAAACATGTAAAAAAGTAAAGAAACAAAACTACAAGAACTAAACTATAAATCAACAAAATAATTATCACGACCGAAATAGTTAGTTGATGCCGATTATAATGACTCTTCATGGTTATAAGGTTTGAAGCAAAGTCCGATGGCTCAAGAGTTTAGATATCCATAACTTACACAAATAATAACTATCTAAAATAATAGGAACCTAATGACCAAACATTTAGTTATGAAAATTAGTCACAATCCAGCATCACACGGGTTGAATACAATACAACCTCTCTATTAGCCATCTAAATACTCAATATATACAAACAAGTGCATCAACGATACGAAAAATAGTTAATTATTCGACCAAAGACGCTTATCGCATACGTCAGTATAAAATACCATGAAAATAACACATAAAAAACAAACAAAAAAAAAAAAAAAACCAAAAAAAAAAAAAAAAAAAAAAAAAAAAAAACAAAAGCAATTTTGAGAATACATCATCTTCACGCGCTTATCAGACAAACCATAAACGATAAAATCGCAAGTAATTTATAAGAGCAAAAACATAACAAAAGTGACAAATAAATATGAAAAATAACGAATATATACATAATTCATAATAAAATATTAAATAAATTACTTTAAATATAAACTTACGATAACATTAGTTAATATACCTACACGTAATTACTGCATCCAATATTACGAAAAACACGATATATTCAAAATCATCGTGTTGTTTTTGCCATGTTCAAAATCCATATGATGACCTAACGCCCATATCCATATGATGACCTAACGCCCATGTTCAAAATCATCGTGTTTTTTGCCATTACACGCCCAAACGATGACAAAATCAAAAAGAAGCTTTTGATAACGATCATCTTCACACGCCGTCAGACAAACCACAAGCAAGATACAATCACGCAATTTAGATGATCCCGAAATATTCATCAAATTCTAACAACTCAAAATTTGTCATCAAGAAAGACAAATAGTTATATAATTCCAAATAACAAAAGTCACAAATAAATAAGAACAAAACACTTATGTAACTTACTCAAATTAAAATACTACATGTGAAAAGACTACGTTAATAAAACTTTTAATAAAAATAAAATAATATAAATACAAAAGTAATTATAACATTATTAAGATCTAAATATGATTCCACAAAATAATATAAACTAAAGTAATAATAACATTATTACCATCTAAATAATAAATACATCAGAACTTCTATGGTGATCTAAATACCATCATATACAACGTTATGGATAAAACATTACCCTCAACCACTGACCCAGATCGCATCGGATTGAAGTTTCGTATATTAATTGGTGTCCAAAGTTTGTAAATAATCATTATTTTAACAAATTTTATACAGCAAAAACCAACAAACATCAAACAATTAAATCACATACGAATTCCTAGGCCACTAGGATTATTTTAATATATTTCGTGTATATCGTGTATACTCATTTGCGAGTAATGATGTGGCATCCACTTTCTTTTTTTTTTTGTTTTTTTCATAAGTAAAGATAAGCATGGAGAACTGATAACACGTTATTCAGATGCCACCTCAAAGACAACACGACAGACCCCAATAACACACCATAACTAAAACACTCTCCCTTATAACACAACACTAACATGTGCATTTGGCGAGCCACATAAAAGCATACCGTGTGCTCTAAGAACAAATCTTAAGTGCATATGTTAGTCATGTAAATTGTTTAAGGGACTAAGCAGAGTACCAAGTCCAAATTGATAAAACCGAAAAAGATGGTAATTTTTTTGCTAATGAAAACTTCGACTAAGCAGGTAATTTTTGCTTTAAAAAAACTTAAAACAAGAAACCGAAAGTGGTTTTTTCCCCGGTAGGCATATCTTTTCCTCTCATAACGTCTGGTCACCCAACTTTCAAAAACAGATAACCCTGACACGTGTCAAAAACCCATTGCACGACACATTTCCACTTCATCATCCAGATAATATTCAAAAAACACAACATCATCAAAAACACACCCACAAAACACAAACACAGTGTCATACCTTACCTTAACCTCAAATGGCAGATTTCACACACTGAATGGAATCAAACACACCTTAAAAACACACACACAAAACAACCCTTTTCAAAAATGGCAACATCTCTCACAAACTCATTTTTAATAACCACAACACCTCATGCGACTCTACCATCACTCAAAACCAAGAAACTAGTTGTTTGTGCTAAGAAAACCGATGTTTCGTCGAGTAATGAGGGTGAAAATGATGGTTCGGGTCGGTTTAAGTTTAACTTTGATTTTTCTAAGGTGAATGAAATGAGATCATTGATTCCAGTTGTGAGTAATCCGTCATCAGGAGGTACGGTGTTTGGGAAACGTAAGGATCCGAATACGGTTTTTGTTGCTGGAGCAACTGGACAAGCTGGAATTCGGATTGCGCAGACTTTGTTAAGGGAAGGTTTTAGTGTAAGGGCGGGTGTGCCGGAGCTTGGTGCTGCTCAGGATTTGGCGCGATTGGCTGTTACTTATAAGGTATAACATTAACGATTTTTAGCTGTATAACAAATCCATTATTTATGAGGTACATGTCAATTTTATCCTTTTGAAATGCACACGTTATTAGAAATTTGCAATGAACGCGGTACTGTGATAGAATGTAACTGATGGTAGAATGAGAAACTTGATAAACTATCCTGGAATTTTGACAAACTAAAATGTAAAGGTGGACATTTTTTGGGATGGTCACAGTAATATTTATAATGTTTTCTAGATAGTTTTATAAGACAACAAAAAAGGATACTCAAATTCTGTAAGAAGATGGTTATGCACTATAAAGACTCAATAGATACATAAGAATCTTATTGAAACCAATGATATAACTTGTAGGAAAATTGTTATATCACATATTGTCATAGATTACTGTATTTATTTTTTAGTTCCTTCGACTGCAAATTTTGGGTATGATTATCGAATAAGAGTAATGCATGTACTTTGAATTTAGATGAGATTTAGTGTTTGTTGCTGTTACAGGATATTAGACTTGGTTTTGGGTGTGAATACACCCGTTTTGAGTATGTATAATGTTCAAAAATTAATCTACATTAATGAAACCTCTTTCATACGAGCTGAACTATGTGTACGGTTTCTAGGAATCTAAAGGAGATTGTCATGGATTAGGTGACAATTTCGACCGGTTTACCTACACATGGGTCGATTTGGGCAGAGATTTATCTCTAATAGGTCAAATGGGTTAAGAATTGAAAAGGACACAGGTAAAATGGGTGGAGCAGACCAAACATATTGATGCCTAAAAGCCTCCAAAACTGTTTTTTGATAAAAGTTGGAATACTTTGTAATGATTTAGCTTTTGTAGTCATGTAAATGGTATTTTTTATTTTGTTTAGGCGTGCAGCCCAACCTGACCCAACCAGTTTCTGCCCACATGTAAATAGTACTCATTTTGACTCAAACCCAACTAAAACTAACCCCATAGATGCTCTTAATAACTTTGTAGGTTATCTCAACAGAAGAATCCAAACGCCTTAATGCAGTTGAATCCACCTTCCAAGACCCTGAAGCCATAGCAAAGGCAATCGGGAATGCTACAAAAGCAGTAATCACCATCGGTCCATGTGAAAACGGTCCAACTGAAGAGATCACCACATTTGAAGGCCTGCAGTTCATTCAAGGTGCTCAGTTAGCCGGTGTCAGCCACGTCACGATAATCTACGACACTGCACCACCTTCTTTCACATCAACAAACAATGTACTTGATGGGATCTCGACATTCTTCAACAACTTATTTTCAAAATCACAACCGTTGCCATTTAAAGACTTTCTTGATGGTTTAATAGAAACAGATTTGAAGTATACATTGATCAAGACCAAATTGACAGATGACTTTGCTTCTAAGGGTTCATACAACTTTCTTATGACTGCTGAAGGGATCACCGTGGAAAACGACTACAAAGTAATGTAATGTATGCCATGGTTAATTCTTCGATTTAAGTAGTTTTAGATCTTTAAAAACATTCGCTGAGAAAAAGTTAAAAAGAGTTAGAATCACTTTCGCTTGATGCATGGCTTGTTTGTATCTGATCAAATTTTGATTCTGATAACTGCAGGTAGCAAAGTCGCAGATCGCATCGTTGGTGGCAGATGTTTTCGCCAACACGGAAATTGCAGAAAATAAGGTATAGACTACCACTATAAGTTCATTAAAGCAGAAAAGCTATTCCAAATCTTACCATTCCTTCCAAACCAGCGACACAATGGTTTGAATAATCTACCAAATTTGATAGGCTTCTACTCATATTTCGGAAAATGTCTCTTAGTTCTTCAAATAATTACATTTGGGTATTTTAACAATAATATTACACCCAAACAAATTTTTTTGTAATAATATCTAATCTCGACTATTTGATATCACGTTATAACTTTTAGAACACACAATATTCTTTATACGATATTATTGATTTATTTTCCTTGTTAGGTTGTGGAGCTTGCTACAAGTCCTGATGCAGCCGCAAAGCCAGTGAGTGAACTTTTCAGGTAATGCGTGAAAGTGTAAATGCAGAATACTTTCATATCATTGTTATTTTCTTTTTCTCTTATTTCTATTTGAACTGGTCATCTCAACCCATTTATTTATGAATAGGTTAATTCTGGTTGTATTTTAACTCAAACTTGTCAAGTAAAAAATCTAGTAAGACATGAAGGCTAAGAAGTCACATGGGTCCTAGCGGGTCAAACGCGTCATAAGTCATTTGAAGTGTATTCTTTATACACACAACGTACCAAATGACATCTATTAGAAAAGCGATTATAATATGATTTGTGTAACCAAATTTTTATCACACTTACTATTTAAACAAAATTTAGAAGTTTTGGACAAAAATGACCCATTTTGACCAGTAATACAACCAGTCCGGTCCGGCCTATTTTGTCATCTTTAGCCTAACACAATCTGCTTTCATTCTAGTGCAATTCCTGAGGACGGTAGAAGGAAAGCTTACACAGAAGCCATTGCAAAGGCAAAGGCCGAGGAAGCTGTGAGAGCTGCAGAACAAGCAGCCAAAGTAGCTGAGAACAAGGTCACAAAGCTGGAGCCACAAGAGGCTACATCATCAACTTTAGGCGAAGACGTCCAAGCGCGAGCCACAACTGCCCGGAAATCATTTACGGAACTCATGGACAGATTCAAACCCGCCACCAAGGCCACTGAGGAGCCCGAACCCATAGCTGAAGATAGCCCAGCCCAAGAAGGTGCACCAGCATTAGCCTTGTCATGGCGACAACTAGGCTCAGGATTAGCATCAGCAGTTAAAAACAACCCCATTGAGCTACCAAAAGTGCAGATTGCAACAGTTAGAGGTCAAGCCAAAGCTCGGAACTTGCCTCCAAAGCAGGCAGTGGTCAAGAAACCAACACCTAAGCAACCCGCAGCTAAGAAGGCTCCCCCAGTGCAGCCCAAAGTGAAAGAATCAAAAGGAGAAGTGAGGAAGATTTTTGGGGGTGTGTTTCAGCAGGAAACCATTTATGTAGATGATTAATTGGATGTTTCCTTAACATTTTATGTTCATATGTGAATTGTAGTTGAATCCTCGATGGTCGAATGCTGGTTAAACTAGCTCGAGCATCAACTTATTCACGTATATTGTTCTCCTGATCTCATATAATTTTTTTTCCTGAGTTGCAATATGTATGTTTATTCGATTTCAAGGGCATCTTATGCATTTAAGAACGTTGTTGAATGTAATTGTAACACGTGTAAAAGTTTATTGTTCGATATACAAAGACCAAAAAGATCTTGGACCCCGATGATGCACAACAAGAAGTGTTCCTGTCACGTCTAGTTCATCCCTCTGATAATAGTTTATACAAATTAAAGAAATGATTGGCATACATAATTTTACGCATAAATCTACATGACATAAATCTATTGATTTATTTAGCACAATATGCCATATTAGGTATATCTTTAGGCATGAAATTGGTCATGCAGAAGCAATAATTGGGATATAAAAGACTTGGACCCATAGGCTTAAGTACCAATGGCTTCCAGACCTTAAAGGACCAGGTTTTTGTGTCATGTGAGTTGTGACTGAACATAAAACCAGTCTTGTGCTTTGGTTATTTGTGCATCTTTGTACCAAACAGAACAAGAATTCACAAGTCTTCAAGTGAAAGTTTGGATCACTAAAGAAAATTTTTGTTTTTTTTTGCCAATTCAAATATCCTTGTTTTCTTTACCTGTGTAATGATTAACTATCGGGAAGCAAAACAATTAGTACTTAATTTCAAATGTAAAATGGCAAATAGAATCATCATTGGTATAAAAGACATATTTTTTATGCTAGCTTTTCCCGCCCTTTGAACCTTTAAATTGTTTACTAGGTTTTTCATTAATTTTCACAAAATAATGCAAATCACATTTTTCATAAACAATATGGCAGATTTAGAAGTACATCTTGGCACCTTTTAACGTGACTTTGTAGCACATCAACTTGTATTCCTCGTTTATTTCCATTAAACCATTTAAGTTGGATGCTGATAAGCATGTCCACCATACAAAATCACCCGTTAAAGCATTAATAACACCATAAAGATACTTCAGTTTAGTTAATCAGTTAAATATGATCACTTTTACCTAACAACCTGAAAAGCATGACTTGATGTTTCTTGTGGATGACTCTTAACATACTGTCAGTATATTCATGTTTCAATCGTTGTGAACTAGAAAAAACATTAGTGTTAATAACATGATACAAAAAAAAGGCAAAACCATTTATTGAAATCTAAACAATCAACATTTTATTTCCTGTTCATACCATGTTCTGTGATCTCGTTAGTTAGCGCCTGAAAAAAAAAATGTGTCGACAAACTTTAAGCATTTTTATCTCATATCTTTAACATATTTTGAAAGAAAGAAAACTGAAAGGTGCCCTCAACCAGAATAAGTATGCATGGCATGATTAAAGTTTCCAAGAAAAACTGTTAAAAGAACAAGCATTGCAAATATCACATGAACATGGACAATCAATATATAACTCTAACTTAGCTAATAAAAAGATTTCAAGAAACTTATTCACATTAACTGCTTCAAGATACAATTCACTTGTTCAATTCATCCCTTCAATCAAACATGTGTTCTAAAATCCACCATAAATCAAAAACAAGAAGACTACGCAAATCCATGATCATAATATCATTCTTCCTCACAATAATTTTGATCTTGATCATCTTCTCCACCAATAATCGTTGTTCAAAAACAACCCAAATCTTATTACCAAATTTCAATATTAATTATTTCAAGAATACCGTTGAAACTACTTCTACGAACATCTCCCATATCGTATTTGGCATCTCAAGTGTTGTAAAATCTTGGAACACTAAGAAACACTACATTGAATCATGGTGGAGCCAAAATGTAACTCGTGGCTTTCTCTTTCTAGACGAAGCACCTATCCAATACCTTCCTTGGCCTCCCACTTCTCCGCCTGTACGTGTCTCATCTAGCACGGCCACGAACAAAACGGCTGTCCCATACACCATTAGAATTGCGCGAGTCATTGAAGAGACATTCAAGACGGTGAATGAAGGCGTAAGGTGGTATGTGATGGCGGATGATGACACCGTGTTCTTTTTGGATAATTTGGTGGAAGTGTTGAAGAAATATGATCATAATGGTTATTATTATATTGGTATGAATTCAGAAAGTATCATATCTAATAGTTTGTTTTCATTTGGAATGGGTTTTGGTGGTGCTGGATTTGCTTTTAGTTACCCTCTTGCTGAGCTTTTGGCCAAGAATTTAGATGTGTGTTTAAAGAGGTACAGACATCTATACGGGAGTGATCATATTTTGCAATCTTGTGTGGCTGATCTGGGAGTTTCACTTACTCAAGAAAAAGGTTTTCATCAGGTAAATCTCGTTATATACCTGCTTTAAACCGTGACACGTATATAGCTCATCACTATTATTATGAGAGTACAAATTTGTGTTGCAAACACAACTCCTCACAAAAAAATTCATCAAGTCTTACTTTTCTTGCAGATTGATCTACACGGGGATGTATTAGGCCTTTTATCAGCACATCCACAGACTCATGTGGTCTCCCTCCACCACCTTGATGAAGTAAAGCCGCTCTTCCCTGGTATGGACCGTCCGCAATCACTTAACCATCTAATGAAAGCAGCGAAAACCGACCATTCAAGACTTTTCCAACAAGCCATTTGCTACAACCACCCTAAAAACTGGAGCTTCTCTTTGTCTTGGGGCTACTCTTTACAACTTTATGAAAAAACCATCCCTCCAAGCCTTTTACAGGTATATCGGACACTGACTAAACTTGAACATTTTTCTTGAGGGCCAGAACTTGAATTCTTTTATAAAGGGGCAATAATTTTTCTTTTTTTGTACAAAGTTACTAACAGGATTTGTGTTCGTAGGTAATTCTTTTGCTACTTTTGTATATGTTGTGCCCGTTTTAACTTTTTTTCTGGATCCGACACTGAGTTTAGGTACCCCTTCAGACATTTGGTGAGTGGCGAAAAGGAGCTAAGCCTGCTTATATGGTTAATACTAGGGGTCTTAGCAAAGATCCTTGTGAAATACCTCATTACTTTTATTTCGAGTCTGTTGAGGAATCTGGTGGTGGAGGGAAGCAGGTGGTCACGAGCTATGTTCGAAGATTTCCAAGGCAGTTGCGGCCTTGTTTAATGAATGGGAATCACTCAGCGGATTATGTGGAAAAAATTTCGGTGATCTCTCCGGTTGAGAGACTCGAAATAGTGAGTCTGGTTTTAGTTATCACTTTCAGCTTTGATCCAAACTACAAGTTAATTAACTGACACAGCAAAATATAATGATTTTTTCGTTGTTCTTGTAAAAGTAACACGAAAACTTCACATTTATACATGTAAATGAATGATAATCAACACATAAACAATAGGATTTGATCCAATCTGGTCACAGTATGTTTTTGGCTTTTATATTTAGCCAAGAAACGATTTTTGTTATAACTTAATCTCCATCTTTTTTCTTGCTTATTAACTTTTTTTCATTTGTTATTAGGAGGGAGCTAGAAGAGAATGTTGTGACATTGTACAATCGGACAAAGCAAATGTTACAACGATCGAGCTTAGGCCTTGCATGAAATATGAATTAGTTGGGTGATTTTTGCTTCTGATATTTAAATTACATTTCGACCAAAAGAATGTTCGATTTTGTCATACATGATATGACTCTGGTTGTAATAAGTAGTCTCTAGTTTTATTAAGGTTGTTCAGGGTTGGTTCGATAGTGTTGGTTCTAAGACGTTTTTGGGTTGTATTGTTCTCGGTTGCTTAAATAATTTTTGATCGCTTTAAAATTAAAAGTTTGATTAAGAATGTTTCAGTTTTCGCCTTTTAGGCAATGATAATACATGGAATATAATGTACTTGGGACAAAAGACACAAATAAAAGAAGCGCAAAAACGCTAACTTACTTTGAGTGAGTTTTGACACTATTTGGATCCTAAGCCGGAAGCGCTCAAACTTTAACTTACTTTGCTGTACTACAAATTTGACAAGCTTAATCATAATTTTAAGTGCTATGGTTAGCAAAAAGTCATGCCAGGATGATGTGAATCGAATGGTTTTATTCTCAACAATAAATTAAAATATACTAAGTTTAAAAACGAATGTGCTTTGCAGCTAAAGCCCCTAAAAGAAATCTCATTTTTATGTGATATCAAGCGATTTTCGATTTACTTATAATTGGAAATTCAATAAATGAAGAAAAGCTTCTTTAAATCGGATAGAATGGCATTGTAACATTTGTAATGCCCTGTCCATCATGTGCAATTAATTTCCTAACTAGGGATGGCAATGGGCGAGAAAGAACCCGCAACTCGCGGGTACCCGCATATAAATGGATGGGTAAAATCATCATTTTTCACTCACGGGTGGGTCATTGGTGAAAATTTGTACTCATGAGTGAGTGGCGGGTGGGTGACGGGTGAGACATACCCCAACATATGTAAACCCATGACACCCATTTAAAATACCAATGGATGTACCTTCAAAATAAAATATCCGTGAGTGTTAAAAATAATTATACTAATAAAATATTTATGATATTGCATGGTATACATTTAATAGTTACCAAGTCTCAAAAAACATATTAACTTAAATGTTTGTTTGAGTCACAAGACTAAAAAGAGAATGTGAAAGATCAAATAATCAAAGTTACATACATGTAGGGGTGTCCATGGTGCTGGAACCGTCCCGAACAGGAACCGGAACCGGAACCGAAAGAACCGAGAACCGAAAATAAGGAAAAAGTGGAACCAAGAACCGTCCCAAGTTTTTCGGTTCGGTTCTGGTACGGGAATTTTCGGTAATTCCCATGAGTACCAAAGTGTTAAAAAAAATATGTTTGGATGGATGTGAAATTATGGTAATCGGTTCGTAAAACTTCGAAATAAGTTGACAACCACGAAAATAATTTATCAATCATTTAGTATCCACGAAAATAATTACAAACTAACTGTGAATATTATATATCAATCATGGTGACTAGCTTACAATAACTTACATGGTGACAATATACCATGCAGTAACGCCATAATAGTTAATTGTTGCTCACTTTCCCGACTTTTATCATTAAATTTAATGAATAATAAATACCAATAGTTAATTACAACTTCTTGTTACTAAGCAACACAAAATTGTTAGAAAAAACTTGCTATCATGTCGATGAATGATGTTTGAATCTTTGAATAGAATCAATGGATTAAAGATTAAGGTTTTTAGGTTTAGGTAGGATTTTTTCTATTTTCTTAAAAGGCCGCATACATACATGTGCACAATGTCCAAAACAAACCATAAAATAATACATATTTTCATAAAATTCGGTTCTTTCGGGAAATTACAGAACCGTACGGTTCCGACCCGAACCGTCCCGAGAAACGAAATTTTGAAATTTTAGGAACCAAGAACCGTACCATGGTTCTAATATACCGTCCGTTCCCGGTCGGTACGGTACGGTTCCTCGGTTCTTTTGGTTCCTCGGTTTTTTTGGACACCCCTACATACATGTGATTTGGTGTAATAATGTTTAATTGCTACTTTTAAACATGTGTTTAAATGTTTTGTGAACTTGGTATTTGGAAAATTGATTGGTGTCTTGTTATGAAATTTCATAGTTAGTTCTCATATAATGGTTTTGTAGTTTTGTTGCATTACATTAACCAATGGGTTTACCCGTGGGCAAAAAATACCCACGGGCATGGGCATAGTAGAAAATTGTACCTATTGGCGGGTGACGGGTGAGTAACGGATGAGAAAAAAACTTCGTAAGCGGGTGACGAGTTAAAGGTACCCATACCCATTACCCACATGGCCACATGTACTATCCCTATTCCTAACTCCTTAGCTGACTTTGTTATATATGGGTGCCACGCTGTAAAAAAACTAAAAAAGTGACACGGTTTACCTTCTTTAAGATCTCACTTAACACAAATTAATAATGAAAAACGTTTTGATGCATCAAAGAGCTAAACAAGAATGGTTCATTTAGTAAAGTGACTATTTAATGCAAAACCTTAAATCACTATCAACGTTATTTTTTACTAGCAGGGTACTCGTGCGATGCGACAACGAATACTTTGTAACTAAATTTTTCAGTGAACAAATGTTATCTTGTTTTTGACTGCTGGATTTCAGATTTATGTTTTGGAAGCTTAATTATATAGTACATTGTGGTTAAATAGTTGTTTATTTTGGTGAACGGGTGTTTTTAATAATGTATTAATTGTATGTGTTGAATAGTGTTTTTTTAGTTTTATTTGTGCTTTAAATATTTGTAAATTATGCTTATTTCTCCAAAAGGTGAAAAACGGTGGGATCATGTGTGGAAGCTTATTTACTTGTATTTGCTTAAAATATATTTTAGTTTATTCACGTGTGAAGCTTAATTATATCAGACTTTGTTGTTAAAAGTTGTATTTTAGATGAAAATGTGTTTTTAATAGTATACTAATTGTATTATATGAGTAGTGTTTTAGTTTTATGTGTCTTTGAATCTCAGAATAATCTTTATAAGGTAGATTCTTAAAATTTTATTTATGGTGGTCTTAAAATAATAAATAGAAAAAGTGTTTCATCCATTTATAAATAGTATAGATTATAAAAAGGTTTTAAGTCATCTCATACCAACGTATGATCTCAAATGTTTAAATATCACCAATAAACCTCGAAAAATATCTCAATGTACTTTAAACTTTAACATTTTTGTGTTAATATCGTCATAAACTTAGTTTTAACCTGAAAATTTTGATATTTGACACGTGTACATGCCACATAGCTAACCGCTATCTCATCTCTAGTAAATCTGTTCCGATTTCTCCGACCACTTTTTTCGACCTTCTCCAATTTCTCGGCGTTTCCACAACCACACAAAAAACTCAAGTCGTAACTACAATAACAAAATTCTTAAAAAATAACAAATATATCACTACCAAACATAAATTCACTTATTCTTAAATCTACCACCACCATCATAATTTTATCATTCTCATTTTTTTCTTAAAACATCTAAGGCCTAAATCCTTAAATCTATACAAATATCAGTTTTATAAACAAGAAACCTAAAACACAAACTCCTAAAAGTTAAATCGAAGTGACGTTGCGTCAGATTTTGTGGTCGCTGGCTGATGGGATGGTGGTCGTGGCATGGAAGTTAAAATAGAAAGAAATATTGACACATAGACCATTTAACTGATATAGCCGGTAATCGGTGATAACACGTAAGCAAAAATATAATATTAAAAAATAATTTTAAAGTTTGTGGAGGTTGATGTCTGATAGTTTTAAGTTGATGTCTGATATGTAAACATTTTAAAAAGTTCGTGACTATTAGATAGATTTAACCCTAAAAAAAATGTTAATATAGACACAAATTAGCAAAGCCAAAATTCCTTATATTAAGGCTATGTTTGGCGAGGGCTTATTAGTGTGCGCTTTTAAAATAAATTTCATTAATAAAATAAGTCCGTCATTAGAACATAAAATAAATTAAATTTAAAAACTTTAAATTTCTATAAAAGCAAGCAAACCTTTAACAGGGATTTTGAAGATTAAATTACTTATTTACCCACAAAAATCTAACATATACAAAACTCATTTAATTCGTTATTTTTAGTAATTTTACAATAATAAACCCAACCCCAACCCATTTAAAACAGTTTATAAAATACAATTTTAATTTGAACATAATATAGTCTCAACTCCATTAACTCCCAAAACTCAAACTCCAAATTCGATCACCCCTAGCCAGCCCATTTCGACAAACATACCTTAAATGTGTACTTATAATGATTATCACCTTTCAAATAACTTAAATCAGTTATAAAAGTTTAGAACAACACGTAATCGTTTAGATTAAAATAAAAGAAAATAAATAAATAAAAAAAGAAAAAGAAAAAAAAAAGGATCAGCTTTTTACAACTTGAATTCATGAAGAAAAACAAAGCCGGTATGTTTTTAACATAACTAGCAAGGTATTCGCACGTTACAGCGATGAATACCTTGTGACGATTAACTTGAGTAATAGATAATGATGAGACATAGTTTACTCGTTTGTATCGGTTCCAACGGGTCCTCTCCGGTTTGTTTTCAGATGGCTTTTATAGGCTAGCCGAACTTGTGGCGACTCCGGTTCCCGGTTGAACCCGTTGGTCCGGTCCAGTTTTCAAAACTATAAGTACCATCAGCTTGTTAGCTTGTATGAAGCTTTGTATGTTTTATTAGTTTGTATAATAACATGTACTTTTCATTTTATGGGTGTTTTAAAAATAACATTAATTAGTGTGTTTAATTAGTTTATACTTTGGATTATGTTGTAGCTTGATTAGATTGTACATTGTGAAAATATTATTGTACTTTTTAGTAAGAAGGTGTTTTAGTTAATTGTATTTGATTTGGTAGATATGCTTTTAATTGGTTATACAATGTGAATACATCATTGTACCTTTAAGTAATTGGGTGTAATAAGAGTATTAATTATGTGTTAACTTAATGTTTTAGTGCATTAAAAAGTTGTGCAATATTGTAAGCTATTGGATTTCACATACACATCAAACCATGAACACAAGGTGGCGTATAAAATGATGTTTAGAGAGAAAGTTAGAGGTTTGGGAACTTTAGTGAGAGAAGAAAAATCTTATTATGAGCTCCAACTCTACCTTGGAAGGTAGAGAGTATTTATAGTCTTACAATAAAACGCCACACATCGGGTGTGGATCGAGGCATACTGGTGGGTAAAGACCGTCCGTCCTCCACGGTGTTACTTAACTAAATACTACTTAGCCTAAAGAACTACGACTCACGGGCTTTCTACGATTACATATACTTGAGGTGACCGACTCTTTAATACAGAATTTCTAATTCCTAACAATCTCCCCAAGGAGTGCTCACCAAACATATTACATTGAATACAAGCAGATATTACATTAAAATTGTTCTTGCATTCTTGATGTAGTACTTTGCTCCGAAGCTCGTAGTCATTGATTCTTCTCATTGCATGTTTGGTTAATCCAGTGGAGGTCTTTACGGATCCACGTGATAATAAATTTGAGCGACTTTGAGACCATCACTAACAAAATCTCTCGAGACATCCATTGTGGTGTTGGAATTTTGTGATGTTGTGACATTCGGACCGACATGCTCACATTCGGATCAAGAAATCTTCTCATCGAGTGGCGGAAGCTTTAGTTGATTCATGATATTGGCGGTGAAGCGAAGCATGGAGTGAAAATATCGAGTCATTGATGCACTAATCATGATTTCTTTAGAGATGAATGTGTAGAGTGAGCATGCGGCTATGGATTGACAGCTTCATTACGATCAACAGAAGCGTCGGTGCACCGCATACAACAGATTAGCAATAAAGCGCGCGAAAGTGTCTTTGATCACTATCGTTGAATTGAGGTACACGCCTACGGTTCCCGCTGATCGAGACAAATCGCTCGTGATCGGGCATAATTCAAGAATTTCCTTGACAGGATTCGCAATGCTCAATCGTTCTCAAACCCGGAGAGTCTCAAAGAAGACAACACGGAGTGAGTGAACCGGTGAATAGAGATTCAGCGATTGACAAAAGAGATTTGAAAAACAATCGTGAATCGCTCAATAGAAATTGTTTTTGCAATACAACGAAGGTTTTAATGAAAATCAATTATCAATCATAAAACACCTTTTGATTTAAAAGATTCGTACACGGTCGAAGTGCTAAAGAAAAGAGTTTATAAGCATGACTACCGATTTTTCAAAGGTATCCGTCAATCCATAACCTGAACCAGGATTGATTCAAAAGATTGAATCGCCCCATTGTTTATGTTCAGTTGTCACATGGTTGATCTATTGAATAGATCTCACATGCCACCTACCAGGAGCTTGTTTGATGATGGCTCCAAAAGGCTTTCCATCTTCATCGTGAATATGATCACATATCACTCGGATGTTCTGGCAATACCACAAGGATAATGCGTAGGACTCAAGATATAATCTCTCTTTCCACATTGAGTGAAACAGAGAGTCTTCATTGAAAGTGTCATAATGAGATTTATAGATGATCTCGTGGCTCTAGACTCAATTTATGCATATTTGGATCATGTATCGGAGACTAGGGAGGGGTCTTCTTCAATATCAACAATCTCTAAGAAAGTCGATAGATAATATAGGTTCCCGTGAGAATGAAACAAGCCCTTTTAAGAGGAACTTGAGTGGTTTGGGAAGTTGTAGTGCAGGCGTCATGGGTCCATGACGTCTTGTCTTCAATACCGATGTTACCATTAGTAGCGTATGAATTGTACCCGGTTTACGCCTATGGTTGAATAAATGGAGGCTATTTCGTGACAACTCGTAATTTCGGTCATTTCTCAAATTTAATATTCAATTTGGTTACTATTATCATTTTCGTAAACTATGTTTACAGTATCAAATCTGCCGTAACCTTGGGGTTAAGTGCGTATTCATGAAACATCATTGAGAACATTACACATAGACTAGAGTTAGTCTACATGTCATCGATAACACCATTTTCATATTAGTTCATGCATTGGTTTGCATATTTCATTAACGCGTATTTATTTATTAAATAAACGCTATCGCACGATCATTTATTTTGAATAATTGATCCGCGGCCCAACAATTATATTGATATATTTTATACTCATTTAAGACTATAAAAAATTATATTATTAGTTTATCCGATGTTTTGAATTTATTTTGTATATATATTGTTATATATATATATATATATATATATATATATATATATATATATATATATATATATATATATATATATATATATATATATATATATATATATATATATATATATATATTATACGATAGTTTACGTAATTTCAATACAATAATTATATAACCAACATACTTTTACGACTATTAAATTAACTATGAACTTTTATTTATTATCACTTTTACACACTTTGATAAACCCACGACTCAGTTTTATAATTGAGTACATTAATAATTTTTTTTATATATTTTTATAAGCTTTGTATTTTTACCTTACCCGATATTAAGTTTCATAACTTAAAGACCTAATGTTTGTAATTACCGGGATCAAATTAAACCTCGCAACTCAAGATAATATCAAAACTCTTATTCTTATCTACACCTATTCACTTCTTTATCTCTAATGTAAACCGACTCCAACATTATATTATATGTTTCCCTCTCACTTGGCAAACACAGAGAAGAGATTATCTTTTCTCTTCCCTCTCTTGTGCTACCAAGAATCGACAACAACATCACCACCATCGCAGCCACCACCCGCCTTCACCACATCATAGACCACACATCAAGGAGGAAATCAAGGGTTGTTTAGGTTGGTTGTTTTGTTCGTGAACCTCACGACCACCACCATAACCAAACGACCGCCGCGCCTATGTCTCTCCCTCATGGGTATGTCGAGACCTATATCTATTTTGCTACTTTCTTCATATAAATCCGAATCTAAATTGATTGTAAATCATTTTGTAATTGATTTCGTGGATAAAACTCGGGTTAAAAACTTAATTGAATCAAGATTCGTGTGGATTAAAAAGTGTTGGTTTGATTTCGTTTTGTAACTAGATTGGGTCAATCCACGTACGGGTCGGGTTAAACCTGTACGGGTCGAGACGAACCACTTGAGTCTCGGGTTCGATTTGGACTAGCTTATTTGTTGTCTTTGTTTGCGGTTGAGAAAGAAACACCACAGGGGTGTTTGTCATATATCATCATTTCAGAGGGCGCTTGGTTTCTTTATCTCAGTTCAACACCGACGAGGGTATTTGCTTTTCGGATTAAAGGACAAACCATAAGGGTCTGGTTTTGGCTCGATTAACAACAACACAGATAGGTGTTTGTTTGTGTGCGTTTAGTTCAACAAATACCACCCAAAGGCGTGTTTTGTTTGCTTATTTTTGTCCAACACCGGCCCAACAGAGGTGTTTGATTCATCGTGTTCTGACCCACAAGGGTGTTTGTTTGCCCTCTTGTCAGCCCACCCCAAAGGGTGTTTGCTTATGTGTGCAATGCCCACCCATAAGGGTGCTATGGGTGCGTCTAGTTTGTTCATATTGACCCGCATCACGGCCCATAGAGGCGTTTAGTTCTTCACTATAATGGACCCCGACAAAGTGCGGTTGATTTGATTCGGCTCAACCACATCTTGAAGGGTGTTGGTTTTCCCAGTTCGACCACATCACCACAAGGGTGGTAGTTTGTGTGTTAGTTGTGCCATGGATTGGCTCGAAAACACCTTAATGTCTGTTGCATTCATACTCTCGAGTCAACAAGAAAACCAGTAGTGTAAATTAAGGACTGCTTTGGTCGGTGACTAAATCGAGTTGGTGTGCAGTATTTTTGGCTTATGGCCTACTGGGAAATCACACTATTCGATATATATATATGTCTTAGCTTCATGTGTTGAATTGGATAGGGTGATATCTCCTCCGGATGAATGAGATATGGCCATTTTACGGAAATATGTCAATTTTGGAGCTGCTGTTGGAAAACGTATTTTGCTCTAGATTTTTGTACAGTAGGCTTGGGTTTTAAAACATGGTTCAACACTAGAAATTATAACCTTTCACCTCCAATTGGTTTCAACTTGATAGCTATTATAGAATAGTATTTATGACCAAAACCGTAAGCGTTAGAATTTCAGCGAACTTTCTGGTTGGAGTTATAATTGGTAAAAACTCATTTCCCGTTGATTGGTAAATGACTTAATTGAATGGCCTAATGTTTTGGAAATTAGACTTAAGTATATTTCCAGGGGTGAAAACCCCATCCTTGTATCTTTATAGGTTAAGAGATACGATGGTGTGAAGTTGACTAAAATTCACAGAACATGGTTTTACGTCTATTCTCGAGAAATAAAAGTGTGATCAATTAAGTAAAAGTTAAAGATGGGTTAAGCAATACTTATTAGACTTATTAAGATTTGGACAATACAGTTGAGACATGACAAATTGGACTTGTATCGTTTGGACAAAACTAGACTTATCGGACTCGTGTGGATTATATATATACATTAGACTAGTTGACATATATGAATATCGGTCTCAAAAATATCGGACTATGCTAATACTTAACGGATTTGGATAAGACACATCAGACTTTAGACTTATATCGTACATAAGGGACTTGGACATATTGGATACAAAATGGACATATTGTTTTGGGACAATTCATGTACTTGACAGACTATAATATATATACATATTTGACATTGGACAATATGTATATACTTAACGAACTTTATTTTATGGAATGCAACTTGACTACTTATTGGACAAACCTATTAGATTCGTGATGGATTAAGATATCTGACTAAGAACATTGGACGCATTGAACTTGAATTAGATTTAAGTTGGACTATTATCGGGCTAGAGCCCAAGTGACTTGCCTTCTTGACATATTTTCTTGTCGTTATCTTCTCGCTTAGAATTTACCGTCAATACTTTTGTGACTCGCTTTCTTGAGACATCTTGTCTATTCTTTACTTCATAATATATGAGATATATATATTATGCTTTGCTATGAGTTGTACTTGAGTCTATGATTTCATACCACAACACGAATGATGAAACTAAACATTTTACAAGCGTTGATACGAAACTTCCACGAAAACTAAACGTATACCTTTTGAAACTTATACGCATCGATTACTATTCGTATTATATTTTGAGACGAGTTTATATTCATTAGGTTACGTGACTCCGTCTCGTTATGCCATACTTCTTTATCTTTATTCGCTATACTTCTTGACAATGTTGCATTACTTATGTCACTACACTCTAAGGTGAGTTTTCATAGCCCGAGTTTATTCAAGTTTTACTTTATTTCAAACCTACGGGAGAATACATTGCACATCATTTTTATTACGATACCAAGTATATCAAATTCATTACATTGCTTAAGTTACTTCATTGCCAATTGAATGTCCCCATATCGAAATCATGAACCGTTAATTCTTTGGTAGCGAGGGTGAGTGGATAGATCTATCGGTGACTCCTCCATCCGGGTTGGTGGATTCCAAGCGGTGAAAGCGGATGCATTTTATTTAATATCATTATTTGAGTTGTTTGGCAAAACACTCTGTTGAAATGAACATCATGATCGGTCTAGCTTGATTGTCATGTGCTTATAGCAATTGTAACATTTTATGTGACATATTTGTCATACATGGCCTATACTTGTGGTAGTCGTATAAAGCGTTTTACATGAACTCTATGAACTCACTCAACCTTTGTGTTGACACTTTTAGCAATGTATTTTCAGTAACTAAGGCATTCACTTCATGGCATGCATGTGGACATATCATAGAGTCGCGGTGACGACGCGTCTCATGGGATTTATACACTTTAAAAACATCGTTTGACTTGTACCAAACTTATTTTCCGCACATGTTGATTTTCATTTGGGACCTATCTTTGTAACTCCTGAATGTTTTTAATATATCAAGCGATGTTCTTTCAAACGACACTTTAGGTCGTTCAATATAACTGTGATTGTGGTGCTATGTGACGGTCATCCCCAGAATTCCATTCACGCAAAATGGTAATTTGGGGTGTGACAGATTGGCATCGAGCTTGATTATAGAGAACTAGGTTGCATCATTGACCCTAGACTATAACTACATCATCATAGCATCTCATCATTTTCATCATAAGTGCATAGTCACTATACATGCGGTTTTATCATTGCGTTATGCGGATTATTTACTTCCATTTCACATTGATTGTCCATAGATGCCTTAAATACCCATCCCATCATACTCACATCGGACTCCAGCGTAGAATGCCCCGTCATTCCCTATCACAATTTTCACATCGAGTTGACTTAACACCGATAACATCGGATGATGAGGCTGAGCCCTTTAGGAGATCAGTTGCACCTACACCATCACGATCACCATTGATTCCTTTGTAGGATCGGGACGCTTTTTATCATTACATTGGGACGGATCATACCATTTGGTAGGACTTACAAGCTCATCCTAGTGGACCTATTAGTCATACATTTGATTTGCCGCTGGGAAGCGTGCGCGATTTGACACACCATTACCATCTATCACTAAGACTATAGACACTACACCATCTTACGGGTTTGAGGATCAGAGAGTTCTAGAAATCATTCTCGCTAGGCGACCTCTCGCTCCTACACTTGAGACATGATTAGACCATCAACAAGAACATATGATAGGTACCTTTCAATCTAATGTAATAATTATCCTTTATTATCTCCACGATAATCACGACCTTTGTCTATTTCATTCCCTAATTTCAACTGCCCAATTTTCAATCATTTCGCAACAATATACCACTATCTTACTAGGGATTTGGGCAAATTTATTCTTGACCAATTAGGAAACTATTACCATTCTATGAGGTTCTCCCATGTATCCTACAAACCATTCAACAAATCTTATTTCAAGTCATTTTGCTATCACTATACGAAATTATTTTACATAATTTTATTTCAAGCTATTTTACTACTATCTTAGGAAAAATGATTTCACAGAATTCTAAAACAATTTGTTTTGTTACCACCTTATAAATTGACTTTCAGTCATTCTATCAACTATTTACTATCAATACGAAAGCGATTTTCATGTTACTAAAAAAAAAAAAAAAAAAAAAAAAAAAAACTTGTTTGAGCCATTATTTTATGAAACAACACGTTGAATACCATCTAAAACTTGGAGAAACATAATACCATTTCAACAAAACCAAGCATCACATCATTTTCCTCGATTATACATAGCTTTGATCACCTATGTATAATTCGAGGAAGGATTATGTCATGAAAGAAACAAGCATCTTTTCAAACTTCCTAAAACAATCTTCACTTAAAAGCAAAGTTTTGCAATCGATAAATTGTTAATAAACATTTATTTTGTTAACACTCTCTGAAACCTCGCCATTTATCACTCGCTCAACCGATAAGTTGAAACTTTACCGGTGACCTTTTTAGGAAAGACTTTCTATACTATCTACGAGGAGGATTCCTCGATCTGAAAAGCAATATAAGGTTTCGAAATACTAACAAGGACTAGAAGTATGTAGTAAGATGTCTCAAAACTCAACATAAAGCTTAAGACATCACGAGACAATCCGAACCACTATTTTCCGATTAGAAGCGATTCTATCATTTTAAAAGTACTAGTTAGACCGAAAGTTACAAGATTTAGTACAAGTGAATACACACTAAGCAACACTATAGGGATAAACCAAGTCTTCTAACCGAGACCGCAGAACATTTCATTTAACATGGCCTCAACAATATGTGAACTTCCTACAATGAGTTTCCTAAAGGAAAATTTGGTTAAATTAAGGTTATCGATATAAACTCCTCTAAGGCATTGTGTTCTCTAGAAATTCCAAGTAACCTCACTTCCATATCAAGGGATGCGACGTGGTTTGAACATATCGGACAATCAATGACTTCCCATCTACAAGTGAAATTAGAACAAACATTCTTGACATAGTATGAGTGAAATCTATTTTCTTGCTAGCATGATAACAATCTAAGTGATGAAGTATTTTAGAAGCACTCAATATCGGAACAAATCTTGAAAATCAACCACTACACCACATCACTTAAATATTTAAGGTTTTGTGACTTGACAACATATAGCATGGAAACACTTCGATAATCAAACAATAAACATTTTAGTAATGGAGACTAAGCACCTTAGGCAAGTAAAATTCAAGTGATGACATTCGCTAGAACGAGAAACGCGAGGAATCACAACTTTTACCTATAATCTATTCTTTTCAATAAGGTCCTTTTCGACAGATTTAACATTTTGAAATTTGACACGAGACACGTGGTATCAATTTCAGTTGTACTTATTATAAGCTATTCAATTCACCTTAGGCTTCTGACAATTATATCAAGATTCCCATGGAACCTACTAGGACATGATTACCACCTATAACCCTCAGCTCAATGGTCAGAGTGAGAGAACAATTCAAACATTACAAGATATACTCAAGGCATGTGTGATATTCTAGAAATGATTAGGCAAATCATTCTTCATCGAACAAGTTGTTTTACAACAACAGTCAACACATGAACATATTGACTATACCAATTGAGGCACCCCATGGTTGAAATATCAATCACTCATTCACGGGTCAAAACCAGGAAAGTCCAACTCACTAGTCCATAACTTATTCATGAAACAACAAAGAAATCGTACAGATCAAGAATCAGTTACAAGCAACAACAAATAGATAGAAAAGCTACATCGATATACGACGCAAAATATTGGAAATGTGTTCCATAAGTCACAAACCATTAGAATTTCAAGTTGGCAGCGAGTTATGTTGAAAGTCTCGCCTTGGAAAGGCGTGGTACGATCGAAAGCGGAAGTTAAACTCTTTCCACAAATAACACCGTAGAAACCAACATGAGCCCAATTCGTGAATTCCTTTTGGGTGGGCGAATGTGACAACTCGTAATTTGTGTCATTTCTCAAATTTAATATTCATTGGTTACTATTATCATTTTACAGAAACTATGTTTACGAGTATCAAATCTACGCGTAACCTTGGGGTTTAAGCTGCGTATTCATGAAACATCATTGAGAACATTACACATAGACTAGAGTTAGTCTACATGTCATCAGTAACACCATTTTCATATTAGTTCATGCATTGGTTTGCATATTTCATTAACGCGTATTTATTTATTAAATAAACGCTATCGCACGATCATTTATTTTGAATAATTGATCCGACAGTTCCAACAATTATATTGATATATTTTTATACTCATTTAAGACTATAAAAAAAATTATATTATTAGTTTATCCGATGTTTTGAATTTATTTTGTATATATATTGTTATATATATATATATATATATATATATATATATATATATATATATATATATATATATATATATATATATTTACGATGGTTTACGTAATTTCAATACAATAATTATATAACCACATTGCTTTTACGACTATTAAATTAACTATGAACTTTTATTTATTATCACTTTTACACACTTTGATAAACCCACGACTCGAGTTTATAATTGAGTACATTAATAATTTTTTATATATTTTTATAAGCTTTGTATTTTTACCTTACCCGATATTAAGTTTCATAACTTAAAGACCTAATGTTTGTAATTACCGGATCAAACTAAACCTCGCAACTCAAGATAATATCAAAACTCTTATTCTTATCTACACCTATTCACTTCTTTATCTCTAATGTAAACCGACTCCAACATTATATTATATGTTTCCCTCTCACTTGGCAAACACAGAGAAGAGATTATCTTTTCTCTTCCCTCTCTTGTGCTACCAAGAATCGACAACAACATCACCACCATCGCAGCCACCACCCGCCGCCTTCACCACATCATAGCAGCCACACATCAAGGAGGAAATCAAGGGTTGTTTAGGGTTGGTTGTTTTGTTCGTGAACCTCACAGCCACCACCATAACCAAACGACCGCCACCACCTATGTCTCTCCCTCATGGGTATGTCGAGACCTATATCTATTTTGCTACTTTCTTCATATAAATCCGAATCTAAATTGATTGTAAATCATTTTGTAATTGATTTCGTGGATAAAACTCGGGTTAAAAACTTAATTGAATCAAGATTCGTGTGGATTAAAAAGTGTTGGTTTGATTTCGTTTTGTAACTAGATTGGGTCAATCCACGTACGGGTCGGGTTAAACCTCATGCGGGTCGAGACGAACCACTTGAGTCTCGGGTTCGATTTGGACTAGCTTATTTGTTGTCTTTGTTTGCGGTTGAGAAAGAAACACCACAGGGGTGTTTTTCTATATGTATCACAGCCCCAAGAGGGGCGCTTGGTTTCTTTATCTCAGTTCAACACCCACGAGGGTATTTGCTTTTCGGATTAAAAAGGGACAAACCATAAGGGTGCTGGTTTTGGCTCAGTTAACAACAACACCAGATAGGTGTTTGTTTGTGTGCAGTTTTGGTTCAACAAATACCACCCAAAAGGTGTGTTTTGTTTGCTTATTTTTGTCCAACACCAGCCCCAACAGGAGGTGTTTGATTCGTCGTGTTACAGCCCACAAGGGTGTTTGTTTGCCTACTGTCGCAGCCCACCCCAAAGGGGTGTTTGCTTATGTGTGCAACAGCCACCCATAAGGGTGCTATGGGTGCGTCTAGTTTGTTCATATTGACCCACATCACGGCCCATAGAGGGCGTTTAGTTGCTGCTATAACAGCAGCCCCAACAAGGGTGCGGTTGATTTGATTCTCGGCTCAACCACATCTTGAAGGGTGTTGGTTTTCCCTCGTTCGACCACATCACCACAAGGGTGGTAGTTTGTGTGTTAGTTGTGCCATGGATTGGCTCGAAAAACACCCGAATGCTGTTTGCATTCATACTCTCGAGTCAACAAGAAAACCCACGAGTAGTGTAAATTAAGGACTGCTTTGGTCGCTACTAAATCGAGTTGGTGTGCGGTATTTTTGGCTTATGGCCTACTGGGAAATCACACTATTAGATATATATATGTCTTAGCTTCATGTGTTGAATTGGATAGGGTGATATCTCCTCAGGATGAATGAGATATGGCCATTTCACTAAATATGTCAATTCCGAGGCTTTGTTGGAAAACGTATTTTGCTCTAGATTTTTGTCTGATGAGGCTTGGGTTTTAAAACATGGTTCAACACTAGAAATTATAACCTTTCACCTCAATTGGTTTCAACTTGATAGCTATTATAGAATAGTATTTATGACCAAAACCGTAGCGTTAGAATTTAGTGAACTTTCTCGGTTGGAGTTATAATTGGTAAAACTCATTTCCGTTGATTGGTAAATGACTTGATTGAATGGCTAATGTTTTGGAAATTAGACTTAAGTATATTTCCAGGGGTGAAAACCCCATCCTTGTATCTTTTATAGGTTAAGAGATACGATGGTGTGAAGTTGACTAAAATTCAGCAACATGGTTTTTACGTCTATTCTTGAGAAATAAAAGTGTGATCAATTAAGTAAAAGTTAAAGATGGGTTAAGCAATACTTATTAGACTTATTAAGATTTGGACAATACGGATTGAGACATGACAAATTGGACTTGTATCGTTTGGACAAAACTAGACTTATCGGACTCGTAACGGATTATATATATACATTAGACTAGTTGACATATATGACTATCGGTCTCAAAAATATCGGACTATGCTAATACTTAACGGATTTGGATAAGACACATCGGACTTTAGACTTATATCGTACATAAGGGACTTGGACATATTGGATACAAAATGGACATACTGTTTTGGGACAATTCATGTACTTGACAGACTATAATATATATACATATTTGACATTGGACAATATGTATATACTTAACGAACTTTATTTTATGGAATGCAACTTGACTACTTATTGGACAAACCTATTAGATTCGTGATGGATTAAGATATCTGACTAAGAACATTGGACACATTGAACTTGAATTAGATTTAAGTTGGACTATTATCGGGCTAGAGCCCAAGTGACTTGCCTTCTTGACATATTTTCTTGTCGTTATCTTCTCGCTTAGAATTTACCCGTCAATACTTTTGTGACTCGTTTTCTTGAGACATCTTGTCTATTCTTTTACTTCATAATATATGAGATATATATATTATGCTTTGCTATGAGTTGTACTTCGAGTCTATGATTTCATACCACAACACGAATGATGAAACTAAACATTTTACAAACGTTGATACGAAACTTCCACGAAAACTAAAACGTATTACCTTTTGAAACTTATACGCATCGATTACTATTCGCGTATTATATTTTGAGACGAGTTTATATTCATTAGGTTACGCCGACTCCGTCTCGTTGCGCCATACTTCTTTATACTGTTCTGCTATACTTCTTGACAATGTTGCATTACTTATGTCACTACACTCTAAGGTGAGTTTTCATAGCCCTGATTTATTCAAGTTTTTACTTTATTTCAAACCTACGGGGGAGAATACATTGCACATCATTTTTATTACGATACCAAGTATATCAAATTCATTACATTGCTTAAGTTACTTCATTGCCAATTGAATGTCCCCATATCGTAAATCATGAACCGTTAATTCTTGGGTAGCGAGGGTGAGTGGATAGATCTATCGAGGGTGACTCCTCCATCCGGGTTGGTGGATTCCAAGCGGTGAAACGGATGCATTTCATTTAATATCATTATTTGAGTTGTTTGGCAAAACACTCTGTTAGGCGAACATCATGATCGATCTAGCTTGGTGTCATGTGCTTATAGCAATTGTAACATTTTATATGACATATTTGTCATACATGGCCTATACTTGTGGTAGTCGTATAAAACGCTTTTACATGAACTCTATGAACTCACTCAACCTTTGTGTTTACACTTTTAGCAATGTATTTTCGGGTAACTAAGGCATTCACTTCATGGCATGCATGTGGACATATCATAGAGTCGCGGTGACGACGCGTCTCATGGGATTTATACACTTTAAAAACATCGTTTGACTTGTACCAAACTTATTTTCCGCACATGTTGATTTTCATTTGGGACCTATCTTTGTAACTCGAATGTTTTAATATATCAAGCGATGTTCTTTCCAAGCGACACTTTAGGTCGCTCAATATAACCGTGATTGTGGTGCTATGACGATCATCCCCGAATTCCATTCCATTGCCAAATGTAATTTGGGGTGTGACAATTTCTTTTCACCCTTTTCTCATTCAATTCTTTTCATTCTTCAACCCCTTAAGTGCTTACCGAGACTTCATAGCAAGAACCTTGTTGGGTTTATTCCGATTACTTGCTTTCGTCTCGGTCCGCACTCTTCCCATATCTCATTTTTCTCCTTTTATCATCATACCTAAGGACTTCTACACTAACTAGTGGATTGCCCAGGTAGATCCCTCCGGTTCGGCGGATCATGGGAGCAAATACCTAACCTTATCATCCTTATATCACCATACATAAAGTAAAGTTGGTCGGTCTATTTGGTATTGTTCATCCGCCATTGGAACCAATTGAAAACCATTTGAAAATCAATCCGGTGCTTGTGATATATTATCAAAGCATTTTGCACTGAATTGTTTTGATATTTTTAGAATAAGAGCTCCCCTCAACATGTGCATCAGTGATTGAAATCGCTTTTGCACGGAGGCAAGAGAAAGATTTAACTTCTTTGAATTCTATTTTCTAAAAGATATCAATCATCACTTCCTTAATCAAAACAAGTAGATAAAGCATTTTCGGGAAGGATGAGGTTTCACAATTTTGCTCCCCTCAATATGTGCATCAAGGTTTGAAGAGATTTTGCACATACTAGAGGAACATGCACGATGATATAAATTGATTACGTTTAGGATCTTTGTGGTTTAAGATAAATGCTCCCTCAACATGTGCATGGAAAATTTGAAAATTTAAAATCGTTTGGCACATGTGGGAAGGAGAGCTTGTACATCCTTATAAAACCATTTACCAATTATCGGTTTAAATCCAATATAAATCACAAATTCTCCCCGATCACAATTATCAAATCATTTGAGATTTGTGATCTCTTTAGATTTAAATTGATTTTGAAAGCTTTAAGGAGAATTGTGACTTGATTATGAAAGCGTTTTAGCGATAAGGATCGGATATTAAGACTTTAAAACTCCATTGATTAAACATGCATGAATATCTTTTGAAAACAATTGAATGACAAATAACTTTTTAATTTAATTGAAATCATTCTCCCCTCAAACAATGACATAGGTTGTTGTTTGAGAGATAGATATTTTGACAAATAAGTCCAGGATGATTATCAAAAATAGAGTCAGAGTTATTTTTCAAAAGCGAGTTAGTTTTCAAAGAGATAAATGTTTAAAGAATCGAGCATGGAATTTTGAAAACATGATAAAGTATAGCTCGTTCTTTCTTTGAAAAGCGGGTTACTGCCTGAAATGACAATAAACCGTTGTTTCTCTTTCTCTCAAAATATATATATTTTTTTTATTTTTTGATTTTTTTTTTAAGAATTCGAACAACATCTAAAGTCCCGTTTCATTCTTTGAATGACTGCTCAAAGACCGTAGATATTATCGAACCGAGAAAAACATGACAAATTGACAATATTTTTGAAGATTTTGAATTTTTCGATTTTTATGGATTTTGAAAGTTTTATAATTTTCTATTTGATTTTTGAAAAATATTTACAAGAGATAGATGAAGATAGACCTTTACTCTCGTCTTCCTCCTCAAGACGTTTGAGTGTTCGGTTGAAGGCTTTTCAAGCCAAGGCGTGGAAGAATAAACTCAAACGTTCTTTGAAGAGCTTTGGTGAAGATGTCTCGCTAACCGGTATTCGCCTTACAAAATAGAGTTCCACCACACCTTTTTCCACTTTCCCCGATGAAATGATGTCGAATGTCGATGTGCTTTGCTCTTGAATGTTGTACATTGTTGCATGACGAGCAATATCACTTTTATTATCACGATGATGTAGGATTTTGTTAAATTCAAAGCCATAGTCGGATAATGGGATCTCATCCATAGGATTTGAGCACAACAAGATGACATGGCTATGTATTCAACCTCAGAGAAATAGAATTACTCATTTGCTTCTTTGAGGACCAGCTCACAAGCTTATCACCCAAAAATCGAGCACCTCCCACGTGCTTGACTAGTATCTTGACACCTGCATGATCTGTGATCCGCATATCTTGTTAGTGACATCTTGGTGTCTTTCGGTACCAAAGTCCCATATTGATGGTTCCTGGAGATATCGAAAGACCCGCTTAACCGCTTCAAGGTGCTTTTTAGTAGGCTTAGCACGGTATCTAGCACATATGCAAGCAATGAACAAGATGTCGGCCTACTAGCCGTGAGGTACATCGGGATCCAATCATACTCGATATTTTGTCCGGTCTACCATGATCCCGAGAGGTCCTCATCTAGTTTACTTGCTCAATCATGGGAGTGTCAATAGGGTTACTTGAATCAAATCCAAATTTCTTTAAAATCTCATTTTCATATTTAGATTGATTTATGAAGATGCCTCAGGACTTTGTGAAATTTGTAATCCCAAGAAAATGGCATTTGTCCCATCATTGACATTTGAAATTTTGAACTCATTTCGTTTGAAAAATGGTCACACTCATTGGGAATCGGTCGAGGCAAAATGATATCATCAACATAAATTTGAACATGAATTAAATGTTTGCACGACTTTCTGGTGAACATGTTGGATCAACTACTCCTTTCTTTGAATCCGGTAGATAGAAGAAACTTTGATAGTGTATCATACCATGCCGCTGGAGCTTGCTTTAAACCGTAAGAGCCTTCAAACGATAAACGTGGGTAGGGTGCTCGGATCCACAAAGCCTTGAGTTGGGCGACATAGACTACTTCTTTAAGATCTCGATTCAGAATGCCGTTTCACGTCCATTTGATAGACTACCATGTTCTTACTATGACATTAGCCAAAAGATTCTTATTGCCTCGATTAGAGCAACAGAGCAAAAGATTCTTCAAAGTCTATACCCTCCTCTTGTGGTATCCTTTAGCAACTAATCGAGCCTTGTTCTTGACACATCACCATGCTCATCAAGTTTCACTTTGAAGATCCATTTTAGAGCAATAATCATAGCACAATATGGAGCGGTACTAACTCCCATATCAAGTCGATCAAACTCATGAATTTCTTCTTGCATGGCATTGAACGACTATCTTCATTCATGGCGGTTTAACATCTTTTGGTTCGATCTTAGAAAATACGAGTTGAAGAAGCACCATAAGGCATCGGTTGCAAGTTGTTTCCGTGTTGATCTTGGGCGAGAGGATTCCAATGATGTTGTCTAATGAATGATCATGAGTCCATTTTTACGAGGTGTTCATGTGGCGCTTGTTGGGAGGCCGTACGTAGCAGTCGATGTCTTGAAGAAGATGGTTACGATGAAGATTGAGAGCAAATATGTTTTCAAATGGAGCATCTTCGAGAGTAGCAAAGGGATTAACTTCATCACCGATGCCAAAAGCAGTTTGATAACGCTACACGCGCGTCGTTAGGGTCAAAGGAACTTCCTTTTCTTGAGCAAGTTTTATAACACCCTAGGCGATGAACCTAATCGTTGTAGTGTAGTAATTAGGGTAAGCACGGGTATTGATATCGTTCTCTAGGGAATAGGAATGCTAGTAGGGAGTTACTACGCTAAGGTTAAGGTTGAAGAGATTATTTTTATCTTTTTATATTTTATGAAAATGGAAAGGTCTGAATCTCGGGTATTGGATTTGGGGGTTGGTATTTCTACCGATTACTCTACTATTATCTAATTATCTAAACTAAGGTTGTGGGAGTCTATATCTAATTAATGTGTGCTCGTATGATAGTTTAAAGATGTGTTTACTTAGTTTGTATTACTCCTTAATTATCTCCTATTGATGGTTGAGTGTCGCGTCTTATTCCTAGTTGCATTGTGTTTATAAAGTTGTAGGGTATCGTTTCTCCCCAACTCTTTGAACTTACCAAAGGGTCTTGTCTACAAATCCACTTAGAGATTATAGACTCTACTCTAAGGCGCTCTTGGATGGTTTAGCCTACAATCACTCGGGTAATCATACTCAAGGTTCACAAAGATGAATCAAGCATTAAGTACACAACGAATGACCTATCGCATTACTAGATCATTAATCAACTAAGATAAGAAACAACCAATCAATATTTAATAATTAAGTTTCATACTTCCTAAGCAAACACACAAATAAATTAATGGGACATGGAGAACATGCAAGCATACACACAAATAATCAAAGACATAATTGAATTAATGAAGCAAAGACTTATCTTGGTGTAAGATAGGGTTAAAACCCTAAAATCTGTACAAGACACCTTAGGTTCGGTTTTAGGTTTTACTCCAAAGACTCTCCACACAAAGACTCTCCACACAAGGCGAAAAATTCGGATTCTATATATAAGATTACAATTGCGACGGCGTCACCTTATGTTTAGTGGCCTTGGTAGTAAATCGCCGCCATTAGGGTTTCGTCTTGGCCACGTTAACCTTGCGGGCGTCACCTTATGTCGTGGCCGTCCTCTTCGACCGGCGTCGTGCGGATCGCATCTAGGCCGTGCGAGTGGCGACGGACCTACTCTTTCACAACTGAGGCCGTCTCTTGAAAACTGAGTTTTGAGTTCGACCGTCACAATAGTGCGGGACGGCGTCATGGAAATAACACCTGGCCGTCGCTTTATACTTTCAAAGAATCTGAAGTGTCGATTTCGACTTTGGCCATTTTCTTCATATATTCGCGCCTACATTCCAAATAAGTGCCATTCCAAAGATTTTGCCTTCACGAGACCTAAAAGTGAAAAGGAACGATATTAAGCAATAACGGATACAAAAGTGATCAAATAAGGACTTAAGCGACCCTCAAAATGGTACCTTTAAAACCTTATCAAATATCCCTACACTTGTTATTTGCTTGTCCTCGCAAATGTGCTTTAGCCAATTAATTTATAAGTTAAGGTCATGAAGCATTAATTCAAAGCGGTCCACAACACATATAAGCCCATGAAAGTCATAACAAGCACGGAAATTACATACTAGCACCTCACATGGGGTGTTTGGATACTCACATCTCTCTCGGTGTATATGGAATATAACAAATTGGAAATGGAAGATAAACACTCATTAACGGTCCTAGTACATAGATTACCATAGGCTTGAGAATAGATCAAACCTCCATCGCTTTGGCGTAAGCACCTAGGAAAGACTATCAAAGAGGTCTTTTAAAGGGTTGTAACGTTAGGCTTACGGTAGGAAATAAGGGTTTGGTGGGATAGGCTATTTAGTGGTGGTAAGTCAAAATCTTTATGTTAACGCATATGAAGAATGGCGTTGCTAAGCCAAGACTCGACACTCTAAACTCTAGATAAGCTGAAATAAACAAACATAAATTTAAAGATAGATGTAGGATGGTAGCCCATGTATGTTTTTTTTTTTTTTTTTCACTCTATTTTTTTTTCTTTTTCTCTTTTTCTAATTTTTTTTCGATTTTTTTTTTTTCATACACTTTTACTCTACCATCCTCTAAGATAACATCAAATTACTAGGGATTTATAAGCATATCCCTACACTTGAGTTTTTATTACTCTAACACTAATTTGACCCGATTTGAAAAGATCAAAACACTTGGGGTACATTATTACGCAAACAAAGGGAATTTGAATTTAACGTTCCACTTCGATCATTTCATAAACTTTAACTTTCCCATGAATCCCAATCATCCCAAAGCTGTATACAAAGGATATGACT
>CM040238.1:149656627-149691938 GCA_022545495.1 Chrysanthemum lavandulifolium | reverse complement strand
AGTCCTCTTGCCTCCATGTGCTAAACAATTTCTAAATCATATGCACATGTTGAGGGGAGGTTTTCTAAATGATCAAAACTATTAGGGTACAAAATGCTTTGATCTCGTATCACAAGTACCTTGATTGTTTTTCCAAATGATTTTTCAATTGGTTTCAAGGAAGAAATGAACTGTACCAAAAGACCGACCATTTTACTTTATGTATGGAGTTATAAGGATGGTTAGGTTAGGTATTTGTTCCCATGATCCAGCCAGAACCGGAGGGATCTACCCAGGACAATCCACTAGATAGTGTAGAGTCCTTAGGTATGATGAAAAAGGAGAAAATGAGAATGGGAAGAGTGCGGATGAGACCGAGCTAGTAATGAATAAACCCAACAAGGTTCTAGTAATGAAGTCTCGTAAGCACTGGCGGGGTGAAGAATGAAAAAGAATTGAATGTAAAAGGGTGAAAAGAAATAGCCTCCAATAATTCAACCTTAGGGCGAGAACGGGTTCAATACATTTACTCTTGGTGGTTACCAAGGTAACACTGGTATTGAAGACAAGACGTCATGGACCCAAAGGATTACAAGACTAAACTTCCCAAACTACTCAAGTTCGCCTTAAAGGGCTTGTTTCATTCTCACGGGAACCGACATTATCTATCGACTTTCTCTTAGAGATTGTTGATATTGAAGTAGGAGACCTCTCCTAGTCTCCCGAGATAGGAACCAAATGTGCACTATTGAGTCTAGAGCCAAGAGATCATCCACAATATCTCATTAGGACACAAAATTAATGAAGACTTGTTGTTTCACACAATGTGGAAAGTAAGAATATATTAAGAGTCCCACGATTATCCTTGTGGTATTGCCGAACATCCGAGTGATATGAAAATATTCACAATGAAGATGGAAATCCTTCTAGAGCCAACATCAAACAAGCTCTTGGTAGGTGACATGTGAAATCTTGCAAAAGATCAAGCTTGTGACAACTGACTAGAAACGATGGGGCGATTCACTCTTGAATCAACCTTAGTCCAGGATTGGAATTGACGAACACTTTTGGAAAAACCGTTCGATGTGCGAATCTCTTCTTTTCACTAGCACGTCGAATGTGTACTCTTTTCAAATACAAAAAGTGTTTTTGATTGAAAATTGATCTTTCTCTTAAAACCTTCGTTGTATTGCAAAACTCTTTCTTCAAGCAATATACGATTGTTTTTCAAATCATTTTCATCAATCGGTGAATCTCGCTTTCTTTGGTTCACTCACTCCGTGTTGTCTTCTTTGAGACGTTCCGGTTTGAGAACGGCTAGAACAAGCTGCGAAACCCCGTCAAGGAGATTCTTAGAATCCCACCGATCACAAGTGATTTGTATCGATCAGCGGGAACCGTGGGCCGTGTACCTCAATTCAACGAAAGTGATCAAAGACACTTTCGTGTGTTTTATTGCTAACTGTTGTTTGCGGTACATTTGACGGTTGCGGTGATCGAATTGAGATGTCAATCCAAAGTCGCATGCTCACAAGCATCCACACTTAATTGAAGAAATCATGACCGTGCATATCTACAGAACATGGCTTAGATATTTCTATACTATGCTTCGCTACTGCCGCAAATATCTTGAACCAAGAAAGCTTCCGCTACTACGATGGAAAGATGTCATGATTCAAAAGTGTGAGCATGTCGGTCCAAAAGTCACAACATCACATGAAGGCAACACAACTCTGGATGACCCATAGAGATTTAATGTGGCTGATGATCTCAATGAAAGCTCGAAGATCATCAAAGATGTGGATCGGTTCAAAGACCTCCACTTAAAGTACAAATCAATGCGGACTTTGAAGAGTCACTGCTAAAGCACAAAGATTGCAGAAGTGAAGAATTCAAGTCTACGAGCTCAAAAACAAAGTCAAGAATAGAATGCTAGGATTCAAAATGTAAAACATGGGGTGACCTCCCTTAGGGGGAGATTGTTAGGAATTGGAAATTCCATAAGTGAAGAGTCGGTCACCCCAAATATTATCTAGCATAGGTTAGCTCGTAGACTTGTCGTTTGTTACGTTATTTAGTAGCTTATTAGTTAGTTTGTAAAGTAATATAGTTTAGTGTATCACCGTGGAGGAAGGACGGGTCTTTACCCACTGTATACCTGATCCACAGGCCGATAGGAGGTCGTGTATTCTGTAACTATAAATACCCCTTCCATCCATGGAAGGGGTGGTACTTTCAATCTAACATTCCATACTTTTGTATACCAAGTCTCTAGCAAGAAAACACCCAACTCTCTACTTTCTCTCTCTAATGGCTAACATGTATTTTGATCATCCAAGACCACCCGAATCATCAACACAATAATATTTAGATCCTACACCCATGGATTACAAGGAACCAAATTTTTGGTTCATTCCTTTATGAAAAAGGGTTCCTTGGGTGAATTTTTGGAATTTTTGAATTTTGGTGGGAAATGGATATCCTATATGTCTAAGTGTGTTAAACTAGTTCTAATATGGATAAAAACTAGTAAAAAAATCCTAGAAGCAAATTATGGTAATTTGGAATGTAGAAGCGAAATTTAGAAAGTTACCTGCAGGTTCAACGGCACCAATTCTTTACAGCGGAACCAAAATTTTGGTGCCGCCTGGTCCACTATTCGAGTTTGGCGGTACCAAAATTCTCAAATGACGGAACCAAAAAATTGGTGCCGTCGATCCGTGGTGATCGAAATCTTCGTACACATTTTTAACCATCGGAGACTTTTCCGAAACCTGAAATTTTTCTTAAAACATATGGCATTAATTATTTCTAGTTAGGAATAGTTGATAACGCATACACAAACATAGTGGAGCATTGATTTTGACCAAGGGCTAACGATTTTCACATATAAGTGAAAATGGGTAAAATTTGATAACACTCTTGTGCTATCCCCCTGCATAAACCGGTTAGCATACAACATTGTTTCAAGTTAGTTTATCATCCTACAATGTAAAAACGACCAAATAGTATCATACATCATTGTTTTTAACTTGTTCCAAACACTCCTTTAAAACCTCACTTATCCAACATTTTGTAGATCTTTGTCATCATCCTTCCAAGGCATTTGAACATCCCCTTGGTTTGCTTGAACTCCGCCGATTCATTCTCAATCTCAGGAAGAGATGCATAGTACTCTTGAGGTGGTAGTCGAGAATTGGGGAGACCGTCTTTGGAGCTATTTGATGATGATGATGGTGGAGTTGGAGGTTTTGCCCTTTTACCTTTTGCCTTAGTCCTAGCCACTCGCTCGTCACTCAAGGGCACAAATATGTGAGGGATGAGAGAATAATCTAGCAACAACCCTTTTGGATTTGGTGGAATGGGTGCAAATGCTCTATAGAGACGGGTGAGTAGCATCTCGTATGGAAGAGCAACGGAGCCTTGAGTAGGAATATCTACCATTCTCCTAGCAATGTAGTAAGATAAGTTGAATGGTTGACGAGTGGACAAGTTGTAGAGCATGTGACAAAGGCAAGCATTGATGTGGTCTCTATTTCCTATGGTGCTAATGACATTTGCTCTAAGGAGTTCCTCCCACTTTTGAATCTGGCTTGAGCTCATTGAGTTCCATACCATATGGATCTCGGTTTACTTCCTTTCCCGCTCGAGTGACACGGGTTGGAGCTACCCTTTCGTTGAAAAGGTGCTCACGAATGATGTCCTTGTCCACCAAAGGAGTTTGGTAGGGACGAGGGCGGTCATTGATAGCATCAAGGATAGTGAGTGACCACTTATCCGAGTAAACACATGTACCACGGTTAGGAATTCCTAGCACTTGAGCAAATTGGTTTAGGGAGATGGAGTAGTCATTTTGATTGATCCTAAACCTAAGAGCCATTTGATTATCCTCATTTGTGAAAGAGATAACATTAGCATAGAATTCTAGGAAAAACCTATGACAAATTGGTTCATCGATGTCAAGGAGACAATCGAAGTTGATAGTGGCAAGCTTTTGACGGAGATTAGTTCCGTCGACAAAAGAAGGATGAATGGTCCTACCCTCATGGAAGTACCTTCGCTCTAGACTCTTAAAGATTTCAACTTGGTCTTTAGTGAGGCCTTTGGTTTTGTGATGCGGAGGGATGTAGTTAAGAGTGTCCTTGTGATCATAGAATTTTGCGGCTACCATGGTTGTTCCTATGAGCAAGAATTTATATGTTTTAGTAAAAATGAAAACAAGTTTAGCGTTTTTGTTCTAGTGTGTGCCTATATGAAAATAATTTGGAGTTGCGGTTATCTCGACTCATTTCATGCATAAAATGGTTTTCATTGGGGGTGTTTGGCAAAAATAGGGAGATAACCCAAAACCTCCTAATTCAATGTGGCTTCATTTGAATATACCCGAGAATGTATATTAGTTATTCATTACCTTTAGTATTCAAGAGACATTATGCAAGTGATGAAAAATTTACGTTTCTATTTGTATTAACAATGAAAAATTGTTTTCCTACAAGTGAGAAGCTTTTCAAAATGGGGTTTTTGTTTAATTAGAATAAGGCCTTATAGTAATTATCTTTTAAGTAGTGGGAAATATGATTAGTTTATGCAACGTGACAATGTAGTACCTAATTTAAGTAACTAGTTATGCAATTTGTCAATTGAATTCATGTTTTGTACAAGAATATACATAATCCCCATGTAATGATTTTGTGCACAAATTAGAATCCTAGACTCTGAATTAATAGAAGTAATGTAGTTAGAATACTTATAATGATGTTTTCTTCAGTGATTAATGGGAGAAAAAGTCTTAACAATGAGGTAGGTGTGTTGTTGATACGTTTGGGTAAAGTAGATTGTGAGGAAGAAGATGTTTTGTAAGTAGAATATTTGCTACTGTTGTCACCACGGACCAGACGGCACCAACTTTTTGGTTCCTTCTGTTTGGTCGTTTGGTGTCGTGGGAACAGTAGCAGATTTAGGCTAATTGGTTTTGTTTTGGTTATTCTAAGATTTAGACTATGTTTTAACTACATGTTTGGTTCCATTAATCCTAAGCCAAGTCTAAGATTATTAAGTGGTTCTCGTTTGAGAGGTTTAGTTAGGATGTCGGCAATGTTGTCTTCGGAGGATACTTTCTCAATTGAGATGTTTCCTTTTTGAACAATGTCGTGAAGAAAGTGATGGCGGATTTCAATATGCTTCGTTCGAGCATGTTGGACGGGATTTTTGCTGAGATTAATAGCTCCTTTGTTGTCGCAAAGTATAGAGATATCGTTGAGATGAATTCCGTAATCCACGAGAGCTTGCTTCATCCAAAGAGCTTGTTGACATGCTTTTTCGGCTGAGACGTATTCGGCTTCAGTAGTTGAGATAGCTAGAGCCGTTTATTTCTTTGCAAACCATGAGGTGAGACAATGTCCAACAAAAGTACAAATACCACTTGTACTTTTTCTATCGACATAGTCACCGGCATGGTCCGAGTCGGCATACACTATAGTTTCTACACCCGTTCCTTTGGGATACCATAATCCTAAACATTTCGTTCCCTTAATGTATCTAAATATTCTTTTCAAGGCTTCTAAGTGTGATGCTTTGGGATCTTCTTGAAAGCGAGCACATAGACAAACACTAAACATAATGTCGGGTCTACTAGCCGTGAGATAGAGTAGGCTACCGATCATTCCTCTATATTAAGTGTTATCTACCGATTCACCTTCCTCATCCTTGGTGAGTTTTGTGTCCGAGGACATGGGTGTCTTGGTTGGTTTTGAGTCTTCAAGACCAAATTTCTTAAGCATATCTTTATATTTAGATTGGTTAAAGAATATGTCATCTTCTAGTTGTTTAATTTGAAGTCCTAAAAAGAAGTTTAACTCACCCATCATACTTATCTCAAACTTGCCGTGCATGATTTTAGAGAAATCATCACATAGCTCTTGACAAGTTGATCCAAATATGATGTCATCAACGTATATTTGAACTATGATAATGTGTGATTCCTTTTTCTTGGTAAAGAGAGTATTATCTACTAATCCCATGATATATTTGTTTTCTACTAGAAAAGTCTTAAGCCGATCGTACCAAGCTTTTGGTGCTTGCTTAAGTCCGTATAATGCCTTCTTGAGTTTGAAGACATTATGTGGTTTTTCAAAGCCGGTAAAACCTGGAGGTTGAGCAACATATACTTCTTCGTTAATAAACCCGTTAAGGAATGCACTTTTAACATCCATTTGAAATAATTTAAAGTCATAAGCACATGCATATGCAAGTAAGATTCTAATAGAGTCGAGCCTAGCTACCGATGCATAAGTTTCATCGTAATCAATCCCTTCTTGTTGATTATAACCTTGTGCGACAAGTCTAGCTTTGTTTCTAGACACTACACCATTTTCGTCCATTTTATTTCGAAAAACCCATTTCGTTCCAATTATAGTTTGATCTTTAGGTTTTGGAACCAATTTCCAAACATCATTTCTAACAAATTGGTTTAACTCTTTTTGCATAGCAATTACCCAAGATTCATATTTTATTGCTTCGTTTATGTTTTTCGGTTCAATGGTTGATACAAAGCAAAAGTAGTTACTCTGATTTTGGGCTTGTGATCTTAACGTTCTTTGATTTAGTTATCCTATGACTTTTCCTAAAGTATGACTTTTGGATTCTATGGTGTTTATAATTTCTTTATTTAATGATTCATCTTCCCTGTCATTTTCAATTATTTCTTGACTTTCTACAAGTTGATTTTCAACTAAGTCATCATCTACCAAAGGTGATGTCTTAGAAGGAGGTGGACTTTCGTCGAATGTTATGTTCAACGATTCCTCGACTCTCATTGTTTCTTTGTTTAAGACTATGTAAGCTTTACTAGTTTGTGAGTAACAAAGAAATACACCTTCATAAGACTTTCGGTCAAACTTGGTGAGATAGTCTTTGGTATTAAGAATGAAACATTTACACCCAAACACTCTAAAATATCCTAAAGTTGGCTTTTTGCCTTTATATAATTCATATGGTGTTTTGTTTAAGAAATGACGTATTAAAACTCTATTTAAAATGTATGTAGAAGTATCAAAAGCGTTACACCAAAACTTTTGAGGTATGTTTTGTTCATTAACCATTGTTCTACTCATTTCTTGAATGGTTCTATTTTTACTTTCTCCAACTTCATTAGATTGAGGTGTTCGAGGAGCCGAGAAGTTATGTGTTATACCATTTGTATCACAAAAGTTTCCAAATTGTGTTTCATTGTCGAACTCGCGACCATGATCCATTCGGATCGACACAATGTTAACACCTAGTTGATTTTGAATTTTCTTGCTAAGTATTTCAAATTTATCAAAAGCTTCATTTTTAGTTTTCATGAATAATGTCCAAGTGAACCTTGAGTAATCATCTACTATGACCAAAGTATATAAGTTGCCTCCATAACTTCTTATAGCGGATGGACCAAATAAGTTCATATGCAAAAGCTCTAGATACTTAGATGTGGACACTATGTTTTAGCCTTATGGTGCTATGAGTTTGTTTACCAATTTTGCAAGCGCCATAAAAATGTTGGTCATATTTTAGTTTTGTAAATTTCGACTAGCTCTTTTGAGGATAGGTTTTGAATAAGTCTCATATTAGCGTGACCTAATCGTCTATGCCAAAGTGTAGAGTTATCATCTAAGGTTGTTAGGCAAAGTTTGTCATTAGATGTTTTATCTATTTTCATGACGTATATATTATTTTTCCTAACTCCTAGCTATGGTGATACCACCTTTTAGTATTTTACTACCGTTTTCTTCAAATAGTACTTTATACTTTTTATCACATAATTGACTAATACTAAGTAGATTAAATTCTAACATATCGACATGAGCAACATTTTCAATAGTTAGGAAGTTATGAGCGATCGTACCTTTGCCAATGATTTTGCTTTTGAGATTGCTACCAAAAGTGACATTACCTCCGTCATACTCTTAGTATGTTGAAAAGAGGCTTTTGTTGCCCGTCCTATGTCTTGAGCATCCACTATCTTTTATCCATTCATCAGGTTCTAATCCAACTTTCAAGCATACCTATGACACAAATAACTCAAGCGTTTGGTCCCCAATGTCTCATGGGTCCGTTTGGGTTAAACATACCATTTACTTGGTTCATGTATGGAAATGATATGTAAGGGTTCCATGGCATGTAATTTGGAGTTTGATATGGTCTAGGGAAGTTTTGATTCCAACCGGTATGTTGATAGTTGGGTTGTATGTTGTGGTTGCTCTTGGGAAAGGGGCGTTTGGCAATAGGTGTTTTTGGCCATTGTTGAATAGTTTAACATTATCCTTGGTTTTCTTTGTTACTTTGACAAATTCACTACGGTCCGTATTGCAAACATTTTGTCCTGCTGCAGTCCCCACGTCACCAAATTTTTCAACGGAAGGAACCCTATTTTTGGTCCGTCTGTCCGTGGTTGTATCGCAATAGATTTTGACAGATTTGTTTGTCTTTTCGGCCGCTTTGGTTTGACTATTTGGAATTAGTACTTCATTAAAACCTAGTACATTCATGTTTCCTGGTATTTTTTGAATTCTAACTATTTCATCGGCACAAACATTATTTTTGTTAAACCTTTTAAACTTAGAGTTATGTTCGATGAGAACTTCTTGTGTGAGTTTTAGCTTTTCTATTTCAAGACTAAGCTCTTGACATGATTTACAATCATTGTCATTTGCTTTCCCTTTTTCTAATCGTTTGGTCTTTTCTTTTAACTCATAAATTTCATTTTCTAAAAATTCCTTTTTAGTCTTTAAAAGCTTGTTTTTAGTTATGATTTTTAAGCTAAGCTCACACAATTGATTATATTGTTTCTACAAGGTGTCATCATCAATAGAAGAGTAAGATGAGTCGGAATGTACCTCATTTGATTCATGTGCCATTAGAGCGATCTCATCCTTGCTTGATTCTTCATCATCCTCACTATCACCCAAGCACCACTTACAAAAGCTCGTTGAGTTTTGCTTTTAGGTGGCTTGGGCAATCTCTTATTAGATGGCTTGTATCACCGCATCTAAAGCACTTCCTTTCACCTTTTCCTCTTTGTCATCTCGGTCTTTTCGAATGGCTTTTTCATCTCGAGGTTGCCTTACAAACTTTCCTCTTCTTCTAAAGAACTTTTGAAATCTCTAACTGGCCATAGCATACTCCTCATCTTCACTACCAGAGCAAGATTCGTCATCATCACTTGATTCCGTTCTTCCCTTTAGAGCAATTGATTTAACTTTCTCTCTTTTTCCTTTAATGATTTCCGAATCTTTCTCCATCACCATTTCGTGTACTTTGAGGTTTCCAATTAGCTCGTCAAGTGATATTATTGAGAGATCTTTTGATTCCTCAATAGCCGTTACTTTAGCTCTCCACTTCGGATGGAGTGCTCTAAGAAATTTCCTGACAAATTTCTTACTACGAAAATATTCATCAAGTGCTTTAAGAGAAGTAATAATAGTATTAAAGCGAGCAAAACCACAATCAATGGTTTCATCTTCGAGGATACCAAATTGTTCATATTGTTGAACAAGAAGATCAATTTTGTTATCCTTGACTTGTAATTTCCTTGATGTGTAATAATCAAAGATTCCCAAATGTCTTTTAACGGTTTCACGAGATAAAAATTCTTTCATATTCTTTTCTAGGTAAAGCATTATAAAACATCATTTTAGCTTCATTATTTTAGTTATTAATTTCTTTTGATCATCAATAGAAATATCTTTTGTTGTAGAACTCTCCTTTAATTATAACAAACCAAAGATCTATAACTTTTGATTTTACATATGTTTCAAAATGGTTTTTCCAATAGATAAATCCATTGGTTTCAAAACGTGGTGGTCTTTGCATAGATTACCCTTCTTTAAAGTTTTCGGAATCCATGGATCGTTTCAAGTTTATAAAATACAATATATTTTAGAAATTCTTGAGCAACGAGGCTCTGGTACCAATTAGGGGTGTTATCAGGTCGGGTTATCGGGGTTATCGGGTTTGTCGAGTCGGGTTAAGTCGGGTTTTGAATTTTTTAAAAGTGACCCGCAACCCGACCCGATAAGTAATTGGGTTATCGGGTTCGGGTGGTATCGGGTCGGGTTAAGTCGGGTCGGGTTGAGCCGGGTTATCGGGTGATGGAATACCAATTATAGCAGATGGTTAATGAATGCTTAAAGTGATAGTCAACATCAGTAACATATTTATATAATTTACAAGGAACATAAAGTGATAGCCAACATATTTATACCTGAATATTAAAGTGATAGTCAACATATTTATATAATTTACAAGGAACATAAACTGATATTACAAGGAACATGGATCCAAAGTCAACATCAAGAATAAATTTCATAAATCGATCATAGTCAACATCAAGACAACATCGGAAAAGAACATCAAGAAAAGACCAAGACAAATTTCATAAACAAAGTAACAAAGTGCAGCAACATGATCCAAGTTCATAAACAAAGTGCAGCAACATCAGTGGATCAAAAGACCAGTAACAAATTTCAAGACAACAACAAGAAATTACTAGTAACAAATTTGATAAACAAAGTAACAAAGTGCATCAACATGATCCGATAACCAAACGTTTAAGTTAATGACATTGGGCCTATAAAACGAATATATTTAAAATTGGAAAATTGATTATCAGGTCTAATCGGGTTGACCCGATAACCCGATAACTTTTTTTAAAACCCTAACCCGACCCGATAACATTATCGGGTTATCGGGTTCGGGTCAAAACAACCCGACAAGATTTTTGACCCGATTAGACTCGACCCGATAAGGCCTAATCGGGTTCGGGTTCGGTTCGAGTCGGGTCAACCCGACCCTACTGACACCCCTAGTACCAATTGTGGAAAACTAGAAGGGGGTTGAATAGTTTACCGATTAAAAACTTTGTTCTTAAACTTATTGAAAGATCAATTGATATTGATCTTAGATATGTTAGTGAATAATAACCAATATGCAAGCATATAAAGAGTAAATAAAGAAAGAAACAATCAAACCATGACAAGTTGTTTATAGTGGTTTGGTCTACAAGGACTCTTTTTCCTTGCCTACTCCACTCCCGAGTCTCACACTCGAGAGTTTAACTTCACTAGTCAACAAGCTCCTTTCACCGGCAGAGAAACCTTTACACTTCGCCTACACACTATTTTCGACACTAAGCTAGATATCGAGTTCTTTCCAAGGGTACAACCACTCCACACACAATGTATTTTCTGGACTAAAATACTAACCACTCACACTCACAAGTTTATGATGGCTTGGTACAACAATGATGTATGAACAAGACTAGATCATACAACAACAAAACAAACAAGACTTCCAACTATTCGTTGAAGCTTGAATATGCCTTGATCTTCTTTGCTACAAAAGAGGATCACTATAATGATATGAAACTGAGTTAGAAATGTTAGAGAGAAGGAATGTATGTGATTATGCTAGAAAGGGATGAGAAAACAACTTGGGTTGGCTTGCTATTTATAGCCAAAATGAACAGCAATCACCACAGATCACGGACCCCATAAAAGGGTTCCGCCCGTGTATAATTTTGGTGCCGCCGGGGTCTGACAGCAAGATTACCAAAATCTTACCAAATTCAACCAAATCCATCCAAGATTGTGTAAGATATGTAGAGTCAAAATCTACACAAAATATCTAGTGAAATCCTCTAGAGATTTCAATGATGCACCACATGATGTCATATGTTGTTTTTTATTTTTAGAAATATGTTAAATGTAAATACATATGTAATGTTTTATTTTAAGAAACCAAAACATGTTTGATCTAAAAATGTTAACATACATTATGGTTTAGAGGCATATCAAAAATATGATTAATCAAAATGTAAAGGCTTGAGTGATGAAGATATTATTTGAGGAAAAGCTTGTTTTAATATCTATAAAACTTGACAAGCTTTAAGCTTTATAATAAATAAATTTACTTTTGTCGTTAACAAAACTTAGGTAAAGATCGTAAAATATAAATAATGTTTAATGACGATATTTGTATTAACACTTTGATTCATGTTCATTGTCATTTTATTGCTTTATGTGGATATCTTGTTAGCCTATCATTGAAACCCTACATTTTGGTAGTATTGAAGCTAGGGTAGAACCTAAAATGATAGTTAGTATATGAACATTTGAACACTAGCTTTATAGGTTACTTGAGGTGTGACTATCACCCTTGTGTGGAATTGACCATATTTCAACCTACACTAGAATAAATACTTAAGAAGTGGGGGAAAACCTTACGTGGACCAAGCGAGGGTTTAAGTATCAAATGACACTAGATAGGTCTTAGAGATATGATAGGTTCCCAACGAGCCATTAATTTATAAACAAGAATTACCGGTTAACTAGAAACACATTCTGGCAAGTATACCCTAGTCACGTGTAGTTAGGGTTTAGACCGTTTAGTAAGTCAATGTCGTCCCAAGAGACTTGGTTGCACTTAAGTGTTGATTTTTGTTTAAGCAAGTAACAATTTGGTGGTCATGATTGTCACGGATCAAACCACTAAGTAAAACAATATAAGAACAAGCACACAAAGAACATACATGTTTGGGCATATTATTACATGGATATTAGGATGTTTAGTTTAGAAAACACATTATCAAAGGTAATCCTTTCGACTTGTAAAACCAATAATAATGGTTTAGTGTTTTATAAATCAATTATGCATAAGCCTTAATCAAATGGTCATGTCATGAGCCTATGCCTAAACCAACAACAACAAAGAATCCTTTCAGCCAATAGACTTTGATGTTGTTAATTCGTGAAGTTCTATATACTTGAAAGATAATTATAACACATATTCAAAATATTCCTTTAGGCCTATAATATAACTTAAACCTTTACTTGTTGTGTTTATTAAGTTTCTCATAGAATCGTCACAAAGTATGAGATCAAAAAATTTGTCGACTAATGAATTGAAATCAACCACTAATGAGAATCCTTCCGACCTTTAGACTCAAAAATAATTAATCAAAACAATAAATAAGAACAAGTTCCAATTTGACCAAATATGATGTTATCATCATATTCCAAACAAAAACTACAAATATCCAAACATTCCTTTATCACAAGTTATCATATGAACCAAATAAGTATTAAATCATAATTCACAAGACAAGAACATATCACAAGAATCACATAATCAACACAATCATAGAACCAAACATGATTAATATTAAAAGAGAAGATACTATAGTTCATAAGACGAAATACAAAGTCCTCGGATTCACACATGAATCCTCCAATGTTCCACAACCAAATACCAAATGAAATAAGACTTTTATTACATCCCACAACTTATGGAAATACCTACTAATAACATGTAACAAGAGATGAGGGTGTTTGGTAACAAGGATTGATGGAGATGAATGGATTGTTTGATTGGATTGAATCATGATTAAGTTTTGTTTCCTGCAAATTACGACCAAACCAACCCCCAACACCTCTGGAAAAGGGTAGGGGTGGTGAGAGAAGTGTGTGTTGGTGAGGGAGATGGGTTAAGAGATATATATGGTGAGGGATGATAGAAATGAGTGCAAATGGCTCTACTTATACTACTCTCAAGGCCTAAGGTGTTTAAGGCTTCAACTTGGCCTCCAAGCAGCTTACAAGGGAATAGAAGAAATGTAGGAAGGACCTGGAATCGAATGGTAGAAGGTAGAACCTTTATGATAGAGTTTGTGGTAGACCAGGTTATTCCAGCCGATCGGTTAGGTCTCCAGCCGATCGGCTGGTCTTCTATATCTTCCCCATCCGAATCAGTTGCGGGCTGTAACCGATCGCTAGGAGCCTCCATCAGGGGTATTTCTTTGGTCTTTGTCGTTTGTCTTGCCGATTACTAGTCTCTTGTTCGTGGCTTGATGCGTGGGTTCGGGGGTTGATCGTTCTACGAGCAAGATTTACAACCCACTATGCAGTGTACCTAATCGTTGCAGTGTAGTATGGGTAAGCCGAGGGGGGTGATCGTTCTCTAGGGGAATAGAGATGCTAGTAGAGATGTATGACGAGAAGGTGAGGTTGAGGGTGATTCTTTTTAGTTTTTTATATTTTTTAGGAAAACAAGTAAAATCTCAGGATTTAGGAGTGGAGGGTGGTACTTCTACCAATTTTAACTACTTAATAATTTAAACTAAAAACTAATTAACTAATGAAAAGGAAAATAACCTATGGATTGATTGGTTGTGTTCTTATGAAAATTAAAAGCGTGTTACTTAGATTTTCTTACTCCATAGTTATCTTTGATTGGTTGGTTGAATTGGCACATCCTCATTCTAATTGGTGCATTGTATTCCGTGTTGGTCATATTGAGAGAAATGGGAGTTGATTGCCGAGACTTATGGGAAGACTTATTCTTCCATAATCCTTTCAAAATTACATGCTTGATCTTATCTAATATTCAAAAGGTGTACAAGCTAAGAATATGTAACAGGTTCTAGTCACTTTGTGGACGTGTGATATTTCATATATATAAGTGTATATGTCTATTTTATGGATACATAGGGTAGCTTGGTTTAAATGAACATAAAAATACATAGGACTTTAGGAGAGAAATGTACACCAATTTATCATAGTTAAGTCTAGGATTTTTATAATGTATAGTTGTATCGTGAATTTAATTGCTTAAGAACTTAGGTTAGATGTCATATTAATTCAATTATCACATAACGTAATATCTTAAATACTTAATGGTGTTCCCAGTACTTAGGTTAAAATTCAAATTATATGGGAATTTCGGAAAACGATTTTTAGGGTATAACAATTCTTCCTCTCTAAAAAGAAAATTTCGTCCACGAAATTGAAGTCAAAAGGTTAGATAGAGACGTACCAACTCACGAAAATAATGACCATAAATAGTCTCACACCCGAAGAGGTTCTACTAAAAGATTATTCACAAACAAAATGGTTTTATTTCTCATGCCCTGATCCTGACAGTCTAAGATAGCCTTAGGATTCTCAACAGAAGATAGATCATTACGAATCTGATCTAGCGGATATGAAACATATACGGAGTGGATGATAATTACATGAAACACAATCACGAATACAAAACAAATACGAAGGTAAAGCCAAACGATAGAAAACTTCATAAATAAATTCCAACTTCAAACGAACCATGAAAAACGTACACATTATTCAAAAATATGAAGCGAGTATCAAAACTCATAAATGAATGGGCATAATATCCGCACAATTGAAAATAACAAAAATAACGGAAAACCATAAACCGCGGACTCACTTTCCTCACGCTTAGGACACTCTTTGGCCATATGCTCAGTCGAGCCGCAAGAGAAACATGCACCTATAGCCTTGTAACAAGTCTTTCCAGTGTGAAGCTTTCCACAAGAAACACAAACAGTAGACGAAGTATGATCTGTGTCACCCCTCTGCCTGGACGAACCCGAAGAATGATTCTGCTGATAATCACGAGACTGATGTCCTCTGTCGCGCCACGACCTCTGATCCTTGTTGTTGTAGTCGCCATGCCTGTCATACCTACGTTGGTCGTTACCCCTCGAATCGTTACCCAGCTGATTGTCTCCCTGAGCTGGTCGCACACGATCTCCGTCTTGATTCCTCTTAACACCCTGCTTAGCCCTTTCGTGCAAGATCTCAATGTTGCGAGTAGCGTTAGCCACCTGTGCTACGTCACCAAACTCGGTATTCACGATGCCATCCAAGAGATCATCCAGAAGTGCCCACTTAAAGGTCTTAGCCTGCTCTTCCTGGGTTCCTGCCTTGGCCCCGATGAATCCCCATTTCGAAGGTGTTGAGAGAATTGTTGATTGAATTTGTGAATGAAATGAGGAAATAAGTGGGTACTTCTAATGTTGTTAAAGTGGTAGAATTAAAAGATTTTTTCTTTAAAAAATAAAAAATCTAACAGTCGAATATTATTAAAAAGGTGATTCTTTGTTTTGTATGTGTTTAAAGTCGGTCGAGAAAGTCATAGGATAAGCATGTTAGTCAGATAAGAGTGTATAGGATAAGGATGTACAGTTGGCTATGAAATGATGATTATCAATTTACCTCAAATAGGCCATGTATTCTCCTTATATATACTATCTCATTTGTATGTAATAAGCATCGATTCAACAATACAATTCATATTCTTCCATTATCTTTATCGTGTAATCTTACATGGTATCGTGCCATTAAGATTCACAAAGCCTAAAGTCTTCATGCACGCCTCCGGCCACATGAGGAGGTTCGAGGGCTCCTTTAAGCCGTAACCAAAATAAACCACAATTTCTTCTAAATCTGTGATCTTTATGATTTTCTAGGAAAACACTTCGTTTGTTTGGAAGGTTCTTTGGGGGTTGAAGTTTTAGAACCAACTTCGTTTTCTCATATTTTCTTTTGATGTTAATTCACGAGTCTTAGTTTTATTTCCTTTGTTTTAGTTGTAGGGATACTTTAGGTTATCCCGCTTGTTTTAGTTTTGGGGATACTTTGGGTTATCCCGTTTGGTCGTGATACTTTGGTTTATCCTGTTTGGTAAGGATTTGGTTTATCCCATTTTGTTCGGATACTTTGGTTTATCCGATTTGTTGCGTGTTTATGTCTCCGCCGCCTTGAAGATGTGCTTCGCATTTCCGTCGAACGTCTTCTTCAACAATTATTTATTAGTTTTACTTTATTGTTTAGCTTTAAATCTCCAAATCAACTTTCATGATTTCACTCACTCGTATTGTAAATGTGTTAAATGTGTATTGTGATGATAAGATCACAAGTTGTCATTGGTGATATGATCATTAGCTGTACACCTATTGTAATGAATAAGTGATTAGCCTAATTAATAGGTATTTAGTATTTTCCTAATATAGAGCTTGTATAGGAGGGTTATAAATACGGCTCCTTTCTTTGTTAATTAGTTGATTGTTCATACAACTTTATACTGGGTCGACTAAAGTTGACCGTTAGATTAGTCCTAAAGTCGACCGTTAGTACGATTTATTCTGGGTCGACTTAGCCGGCCGTTAGTGCACAATCAATAATGTCGACCGTTAGTACGGTTTTATTCTGGTCGATTAAAGTTATGTTTTTTTCTTTCTTTTTCTAGTTTACTACTCCGGTCCAAACTTTCAGCGATTTAGCCTTTCGGTTGCGGAGAAATGTTAGGATAAGCATGTTAGTTGTATAAGTTTGTATAAGGATAAAGATGTACAATTGGTATGAAATGATGATTATCGCCATGTATTCTCCTTATATATACTCTCATTTGTATGTAATAAGATCGATTCAATAATATAATTCATATTTTTCCATTCTCTTTATCGCAGTAATCTTACAAAAGAATCTAGTCGTTATTTTTTCTTGCCGATCGATCAAGACGATCAACCACAATGGAACGACCGATCTCGACCAATTGGTCGACCGATCATAACCCAAACCATTGTGTTGAGCTTTAAAACCGCTAAATTAATCCATAAACATAGTTAGGTCAAGTAGTACGCAACAAACTTATGGACGTTAAATCGGGAAACAGCTACTATTGCAACAGAAACTAAAAAATGACACGTAAGACCCACACACATATAAATATAAAGATAGAGATATAAAAGACCAAGTAACGGATGCAAACCTATTTATATTCCTCTCTTTATACCACTTCCCCATCTCCCTCATTTCCAAGCCCTAAAACACCAAAAAAAAATCCCCAAATTTGAACCAATCAAATTAATCATGTCAACAACAAGCAACGTTTACATTCAAGTAATTGAAGACGTAATCACCAAAGTCCGTGAAGAATTCACCAACAATGCTGGCCCTGGTGAAGGAGTCCTTACTGAGCTTCAATCTGTAAGTCTTTTTTATTTTATATATTTTAGATCTGTTAATTATTTGTAATTTAATTGATGTGGTTGGATCTGTGTGTAGTTGTGGGAGACGAAGATGATGCAAGCTGGAGCGATTGTTGGACCTATTGATAGATCTGCGGTTGCGAAAGCGATGGGTCCCGGGTTGCTGGCGCGAATACGGTGCATGATTTGAATGTGCCGTATGAAGGCCCCGATGAGTATGAGACTCCTACTGCTGATTTGCTCTTTCCTCCTGTAAGTGATTGGGCTAATTGTGTAGTTACTTGTTTACGGATAAAAAAATGCGAGTTGAGGGGTGTTTTAATGAGCTTTGTTTGGAATTGGAAAAACTCGGAAGCTTGTTTGTTTCGCTTATGAGCTTAGCAAGTTGAGGTCATTGGCTAAGGGTTCTATATTTGAGTCATAGTAAGCTCATAAATCCGAAAATGAGCTGAAACTTTAAGTATAATTCGAGTAAAATAAGCTCACAAGCCCAAAAATAAGCTTAAACAAACACCCCTTAGTTAAGTAAATGAGCTTGATAAGCTCTTAAGCTAAAAATATGATCTTATGAGTTTTTCCAAATTCAAATAAGCTCATAAGCCTAGAAATGAGCTAGTTTAAACACTCGCTGAGATACGTGCATTCATTGTTAGTTTTAGTTAACGAGTTGTTATTATTACTGCCTTTAAGACACCAGTGACCAGTGAAAGTTAAATAATAGTAATCAATCGAGGGTAAAGTAGGAAATCCAATAGGATATATTTATCATTGAACATGAAACGTTATTTTCTTGGAGAAAGTTAGTTGTTTTCGGAGTTACCTTACGAGGGGGGTGGTTGTATAATGTTATTTGATTGTGCGTAAGTTAATTGGTCATGATTGTATAGCTTAACTATGTGGAATTAAGTTTGTGAGGAGTAAAGAGGAAAAAGCTTATATATGTTATAGTTGTTGGCTAACTAAATATTGTATGAAATGTTGGACTGTCTTTAGTTTATGTTATTAATTAATTTGTGTTTTGTGGTTTTATCTGCAGGCGCCTGCAGACTCAATGCAAACGCCGTTGCCTGCTCAAACACCGTTACCTGGAACAGCTCCAACACCTTTACCGGGCACTGTAGACAGTTCGTATAATATACCCACTGGAGGTACTCCCATCACTCCAAGCGATTATTCTTACGTACACGAGAATGGAACTTCGTGAGGCAACCTAACACATACATGGCAAGTGTATTCTTCTTATCCTCTCCGTGAACTTTTACATTGACTTTTCGTTTTGGTTATAGATGATCATTAGGTGCTCTAGACAAATTAAAATAATCTCATTTTTTGTGCGAACCACCATCACCTTGGATACCCCAAGCCCAAAGGCCCCTCTTGGCGTCAATGTTGGTAAGATATCTCTTAGTTGTGATATCAAACATGTATGCATATTTACATGTATACATGCATTATACATTATGCAAATTTAATGAATTTTATAATTATGACTACGTTGAAGGTAGTGAAGATCCCTGACGGACTAGCGACCAATCAGCTTAATCACCAACAACCCAAAGTGACCATTGTGATATAATTATCATTGAATAATCTCACGAGTTTCCATATATAGTTATATTCGCTCAAAAGCGAAGACAATTTTGTCGGTATAATATCCTTCTTCTCATATATTACGAATTATAATTTAATAAGCCAACCACTTTTTGGTTTATATTTACAAACCACTAAGTTTATAATTAAGAGTGAGACGAATTAATTACAAACCACTAAGGGTGTGTTTGTTTTTAAAAAAGTCTTACTAGTCCGTCCTCTTACTCTTACCAAGTAAGAAGAGGAGGAGGCGACGTTTGCTTGTTTGTTTTTTTTCTTTTCGAGTCGAGACCCAGTTAGACATATAACATCTTACTCGAAGAAGGTGGGGACTTGTCACACCGCCTCTTACTCGATAAGAAGACTTGTGTTAATATAATATATTTGATGGTTTATTAACTTTGTTATATTTATGATAAAAGTCTTGTTTCATATTTACATAAGTTACTTATTATCGCATTGCGTTGGTTTAATAAATAAATTGCGAAACGAGCACTTAAAATCATTCGGACATCAATTATACAAAACAAACAACATTATTTCGCTCAGATTTAGACTTTCTAGCCACCTCTTCATCGGTAAGTGGTGCATGTAAACAGTCAAGTCTAAACAGACTTAAACCGCTTCGACACAAATACAATTAAGATCGTAGAATCTGGGATTCGGGTCGTTTAGTCCCAAGGAGACTCGATGGTGTGTTAAACACCGATTCAGATAATGGAATGATCACTAAGGATAGTGATCCGTAAAGGTTACTGATTAGAAATTACACTCTTGATTGATTTGGAATAGAATGAGCAGATTGGAAAGCACAACAACCGGATCAAAGAAACGTAAACGTAAGTTTTAAAACTACGACACGCACAAAATAAAAAGTGAAAACTAAGAAATAAAAGACCTAGAAATATAAAATGACATTTTGGAATCCTAAAATAAAAGAAAATTATTAGAAAAAGAAAATTATTTTTAACACTATTTAATTAATTATTATTAATTAAAACTATTTTAACTATTTAATAAATACTCTAAAATAGAAGAAAATACAAAATAAGGCTAGAAAAATAAACTTGTGATTAGAAAATCTAAAATACTATAAACTAATTTTAAAACTAAAAATATATTTTTCACACTTTTTATCTAATTATTACTAATTAATTATTATTTAAAATACACTTAAATACTAGAAAATAGAAAATAAACTTGGAAAAATAAAATTTTAACTTGGAAAAATCTAAATATGATAAAACTAATTTTAAAACAGAAAAGATATTTTTATGCTTTTTAAATATTTATTACTAATTAATTACTATTTTAACTATTTAAAATTATAATAAATACTAAAAAGATAGAGAAAAATCAAACTTTTCTAAAAATCCTATATGATGACGAAACCTAAGAAAAATAGAAAACAAGTTTTGCTTATTAAAAAGTTGAAAAGAAAAATCAAAAAGCTAAAAATCTTAAATAAACGCTATCACTATTTTTATATTGATGTTTTTGTGATTTTTATTTTGAAAACTACTTATATACTAATAATATGAAACTTTAATAAAGACAAAAATTTACAAAACTCAAATAAGTCATTTGTTGTGCTTAAAAGTCCAACAGTTGGACTAAAATAGCTTATTTAATGGAAATAAGCTCTAACAAGCTTAACAGATGAAACAAAAGCTCAAAGTGGATTCAAACAAGCTTAATGAACAGATCTGAAGTTAGAACATACAAGAAAACACACTGATAAGCCAAGAATAAGCAATAAGCACTTTTGCTTTTTCACAGAAATGGGACAAGCTTTAAGCTTAATGCAGCCCTAGTAAACAAGCTCAAAAGTGAAAAATAAAACTTGACAACTCAAGAAGACCAGGTTGGCTTTCCAAAGAACCAGAGAACACAAGATTTGAAGCTCTAATAAGCTCAGTGCAAGCTTTTCAATTTGAGCTTAACCACTGTGCACAGGACAGTTTTTGAAATAGGTACCTCACAAAAAGCAGAAAAATAAGCACTCAAAAAGCTGAGAAACTAAGAACTATCATTTTTCTATTTTTCTACACCAACCAAACTTTTATTTTTTTTCTTAACCACTGTGCACAGGGCAGACGTTTTGCTTAACCACTGTGCTCAGTGCAAGCTTTTCAATTTGAGCTTAACCATCGTGCAGGCGCACGTTTTGCTTGTTTGTTTTTTTCTTTTGAGTCGCACCCATTAGACATATAACATCTTACTCAAGAAGAGTGGGTGACTTGTCGTCGCCTCTTACTCGATAAGATAAGACTTGTGTTAATATAATATATTTGATGGTTTATTAACATTGTTATATTTATGATAAAAGTCTTGTTTCATATTTACATAAGTTACTTATTATCGCATTGCGTTGGTTTAATAAATAAATTGCAGAAACGAGCACTTAAAATCATTCGGACATCAATTATACAAAAACATACAACATTATTTCGTTCAGATTTAGACTTTCTAGCCACCTCTTACTGGTAAGATGTGGTAGTCAGATTCATACCTAAAACATCTTATTGAAACAAACACACCCTAAGTTTATAATTAAGAGTGAGACGAAGTAATCTTAGTTGACATAGAAATGGAAATTGAATCATATACTTAAATTTATCGTATTACAATAAGGCAAAAGGACAACAAATTTTACTCAAATGCATTTATCATCATTTAAGGTGTCATTAATGGCATTTTCCCTCTTTTCAACTATATGATATAATATTTTCTTCTAGCTGTGGTTGAAAGAGTTGGTTCCTATGAGTGTGAGAATCAACTTATGAGTTTACGACGTGACATGGGAAAATTGCTAGTTATAATTTGCTTTTTAAAAGTTTAGCTTTTATTGATTCAAGCCATGAATTAAAGGAGTCGTTTGACTTGAAATCATAAACTTGAGGGGATTATGTGCTGCTCTGAGTCTCCGTCTCATCTTACTTAACACACACATTCCTAAGCTAGGGTTAAGATTGTAAAACTCCAGCATGTGAAACTATGAGAAGTTCTGCTTGTTTGACCCCGAGTTAATGAACAAGACTAGTGCAATTAAATATTTTTTTCAACCTTTTTAACTCCGAGGAAGTGAAATCAAGCATCAAAGTTTCAAATAACTTGGCGCTCTTATCAATATTAGGACCCAGAAACTTATATAACACACCATGCTTCAATAGTGTCTATTTTTTTTTACAAGAATGGAGATTGATTGAATCCTGATGAGATGGCATCTTGATATTGTTAAACTTGGTTTTGAGCAAAATTAGTAGAGTCGAATGGAGAGACACAACTAATTGTTTTCAATTGCTTTCTATTGAGTTATAGACTTACAAGACATAGGATTGTGTTAACCATGGTCGAAACCCCTTTCCTTGGTGTCAGGGACATAGAATAATTGTTATATAAGTTTATAAGTGCAATTGGCCTTTTTAGTTATCTGGGAAACTATTGGAAACACTAGAAGTGTGCTTTAATGAATTGATGATAGTTTGGCAGCTTACTAGAATGGTGGGTGCAATTGGCTGTTTGTTTTATTTGGCCACAACTGTGGCAAACATGTGCTTTAGTAAAATGACTTCTGAATTAACTGGTAGTTTTTCAACTTCCTGATTTCACATTCCTGATTATCTTATCAGCTTATCAACTTCTGAATTAAGCGGTAGTTTTTCAACTTAAAGCATTCCGGTGCTTATTATGTAGTAGTTGGTATGTTGTGAAATCAAGAATATATGGATGCACTGTGTCCATAGTCTTCTGTTTGTAACTTGTGCAGTTACTCTTTTTGTTGGTTATTCTGTCTACAGTTTTCTTGGATGTATTTTTATGTTAATGATATATTGAACCTTACAAATGTATGTTATTGATCATACTCTTAATTGTAGGATTTCTTCCTCTTGTCTGGAAAGCGTAAGCGGGATGAGTTCCCTCCTCAATTTCGTCCAGGCGGATATATTCCTCAGCAAGATGGAGCTGCAGATGTGATAGCTGATAAGGTTGAGGTGGCGCTTCTTGTGTTTATTACTTTCAAATGTCTATATTTGGGCATATTACACGCTCTATCTAGTTTTCTATTTACCCCGCTCCAGCGGGATTGGGTATGTTGTTGCTGTCTCTGGTTTTCTATTTGTCTTTATAAGAGGTCTGTGTAATTATTCTTGCAGTTCTGCTACTTGATTCTCTTAATTGCTACTTTCTCTCAAAATTTCATCTATATCTATTTGAGAGTGTTTTTGTAGATCTAATAAGTTATATGAGATATGGAGTCCTTGAAAAGTCATTATTAAGCTAAATGTCTGTGTGAACATAATCAACTATTACTAACATTGCTGGTTTGCAACCTTGCTTATTATCTTTCAAGCAAGATCACCCCAAAGGCCCTAACAATCATGTGATAGGACACTAGCTCACTCCCTACTGTGACACTATACTGTTAACTGACCCACATTTAATTTTCAACTAGCAAAAAAGGATACTGGACACCTTTTATTTTGCCATCATTATCAATGTGAAACTTGGAAATTACCAGTAACGCTGAAGATAGTGTTACCAAACCGCGCTCAGATTATTTTAGGAATTAGGATATAACGCTACTTATTGACAACTGAAAATATCATTTTAATAACCAAAAGGCAAAACATGTTTTTTCCTGATTTAACAGTGAAGTGAATCCTTGACATAGAGAAGCATTAATTAGGAGTTGATGCCAGCACAGATAGGTGAAAACTTGCAATATATTCAACACAGCGTGCATGCTTCTTGTGAGGTTGGACTGTATAATTGGTTAATGGCTAATGCATTATTGGTTTTCTTTGCTGGTAACTTCTCATAACCTTTAGTAACAAGCCTTCTATTATAAACTAGTTGGGGTTTGCAAAAGCTGATTGGAACAATATTACACAATTCAAATCCATAAAGCAAACACAAACATGTAAAGGGATAATAATGTGCCTCCATGCATTTCTATCTCATAATTTGAAGCAAGTCTTTTTTTTCGTTTGTATAATGATATGTTTGGCATATGTTCTGTTTGTCAGGTTGGTCAAGGGAGCAATTCTCAACCTGTTCATGGACCTACGTTCTCTTCTAGGATTCCTCAACTGGATGGGCCTATTCCAGATCCCTATGATGATGCACTTTCTACACCAAATGTAAGCATTTGCTTCTTGTTTCTTCTACACGCATTCACTTGCGCTTTAAGTTCCACTGGTTATCCGGTCGCTCCCAATGTTAATGTTGCTGGTAAGAGTTGGCAAATATGCATGTGTGTGCTATCAGAACGGCCACATTCATCTCTCAGTTTCAGTATGGTACCTATGATATATATGCTTATCTAAGTATATTCTTGTCTTAAGTAGGCATCCAAGCTAAAACACATATTCTGGTAAGGTGCTATTCAGTTTTTATATTATTCACTTATCTAACCATGACATACACACTCTCTACCAGAAGATTAATTTACTTGTAAGCAGCGGTGGTTGTTGATTTATTTTTTAAACCACAGTTCTTGACCACAAGGGTTCCAATATGTCCTATATTTGGTTGATATTATGGTATGATCTGCATGATATATGCACTTCAGTAAATATCCCAATGATTTCTTTATCATTTCGATGCTCATCATGGATACATGCCTTTCTTTTTCCATCCTTGTGATCGTTATATTGCCTTTACAACTCATTATTGTGTTGTGTCTTCTTAAAATTTTCGTGGAATGTATGCGCTAGCTTTGTGTTGGGTTGGTCTGTTTCTGTGTTCCAAAATACCTGCTTATTTTTTCTTTAACATGTAAGTATTTAACACTTGAATGACGCTGATGTGGTGGGCTAAATAAACCCACTAAGCTTCAAACTTAAGCATGGGACTAAGTGACTAACTGACATTGTATTAGCTTTTCGATCTGAGAAATCAAGTAGGATAGCTTGAAGCTTAGAACCTGTAAGACATCTTGGATACCATGTTTAATAAAACACACTAAATTTTAAACCAGAGTGCAGCAATCACACATACCTGGCAGTGTCCATACCATGTGTTGAGGAAGTGTGCATAACTCTTGTCATTAAGACAATGTGTTTAACACCATCTTATTTTGTTCTAATATCACCTTCTAGTTACAGTATATGTGTTAGATATTCTGTTCAACACAAAAAGTTTTAGTGGGGTAAATCTTTTGGGTTAGATACTTTGGTTCACAGTTCCTGGTTCTTAGTATTGTATTTATGGAATTTAGAGCAGTGAGATTTGTTATTTTCTATCTCCCATTCAAGGTGTGTATTTATAGGTACCGAGTCGAATGAATACCCATGGCTGGTTATGGTCTATGTATCTTTCTCTGTGTGTCTCCTTAGCCACATTTGATTAATTAGAAAGCCACTAAAAATTCAGGGAAACTAAATTATGCAATTTCATTCCTACAAACAGAACCTCAAATTCTTCCGTTTCTGAGAAAAACTGAATTAGAAAGTCATGCAAATTTCATTCTTACTGGATACACACACATGAGGCAGGAGATATATTATCCAGTTGATACCTACATGTGTTTTCGAGTTTTTTCGGGATGGAAAGGGAGGGAAGGAAAATTAGTTTCATCTTATAACATGTTAAACAACAAATACGTCCTTGCTCTTCCTAACTCTAAAAATTTCAAATATACACAGTGAGGCCGTAGTTGCAAAACCATCAATTTTTCTTTCCTTTCCCTCTAATTCAAGACTAACTTATTAACCTTCCTTCCCTTTGTCTTTAAATTGTTTCTACATTTAAAATTTCTACCAGTTCTAAATGTTAGGATGTTTTGGTTTGAGGGTTGAATGACAATGAGAGTGATAAGAAGTGCAAGTATAAAGGGGATGAGCCTTGGAAAACCTTCAAAATAAGTATAAAGGGGCTGGTCACTAAAATGTGCGCAAATTATTTTGTTTGAACCAATTTTATTTGCTACCAGAAAAAAAGATTTGGTGTGAGGACATGATATGCTGTATTCATGTATCAATAATCTTATCTTTATAAATGTTTTATATCTAATATATATTCCCCAGAGCGTATGATCTGTTGAGTGACACTTATTGAAGAGCATCATCTGCCAAATTTTGCATTTATTATTAACTATTTACTTTTTGTTACTCAAGATATACAACTATCAAGGAGTGGTGAATGAAGACTATAATGTAGCAAACACACCCGCTCCTCAAGGTAAACTTATGACCCCCTTAGGAGCAAGTTTGTCTGCCTGTTTGTTGATTTTTTGTTCTGAATTTGGTATTTTATGTTCTCCGCCTGTTCAGAGATGCAAGCACCAACTCCTGCCATGATGAATCAAAATGATCTGGATGATGATGAAGATGAGCCATTGAACGAAAATGATGATGACGATGATTTGGATGATGTGGACCAAGGCGAGGAACTAAACACACAGCATTTGGTTCTCGCTCAGTTCGACAAGGTATACGATATATCAATATGTATTTGCTAGAAAAAGGCAAATTTTCAGGGATTTATATGTTAACAGGTCAATTCCGTTTGTATGATGTTAAATGGGTAAAATTAGAATATACTTATCGAGGAAACAGATCAAATGGGTCAAGTGAGTTGAAAGTCGCCCAAAGCGTGTTCAGATACTTGCAGCCTCAATATATTCCACTATTTTTATAGCTATATAGTTTTTGTAGTCCTGTTTGTCTATTTGACACATATTGTACTTATAAAATGGGATAATGTACTGGGAGACCCAGGCCCCCCCATACATACAATTTTTCTTCTAGGCTACACTTAATCTGTAGTTTTTTTGTCCATTGTTTTATTTTTTGTGTAATCATGATGGTATACTTTAAGCAATTTGCTGTGTATGACCTTTATCAATGTCTACAATGATCACGTATTATGAACGTAAAACTGAATGGCAGGTGACTCGCGCCAAGAGCAGGTGGAGGTGCACACTCAAAGATGGCATCATGCATATAAACAACAAAGATGTTTTGTTCAATAAGGTTTGTTCTGTTTATTCTAGATTGCGATTGGTCTAAGATCACTTTGTTTCCCCAAAATCAGTTACCTCCTTGGTCCTACAGAAATCTATACCTTTCATCTAGAGCTTCCTACTAAAACTCAGCACTTTATTTTCGTTTGTTCAAATTATGTACTTGCTTCGTATCATCATCATTACTTATTGGTGCTATTGTTTGAGAAGGGTCCTGTATTGCTGTCATTGTAGGGCACACAAGGACTGTAAAGGGCTACATTACTAATAGTTGAATTCTTAGAATCACTTGCCTTTGTTAAAAGTTGCAATCTCATTGGGCCAATGGGGTATACATTTAAATGAAGTGCCGAAATCGACGGGTTGGGTTATGGGTTTGGATGTAAATTGGTCATGTTTTGTACGGGATGGGTCTGGCTGACCTGCAATCACGTCTTTGTGTACTTTTTAAAGTATTTTTTAATAACTTATGCGATCTATATATGCCATGTATGATGTATGTATATGTGTAGTAGACAGAAATGGGAAAGTGGCCGGGTTGGATTACGGGTTTGGGGTAAGCTTGTCAATTTGAAAGTTTGATACGGGTTCTGTGTATAGCTTTAAAATTCTGTTTGTATAACTAGCGTGTTCCATATGAGGTTTGCCCAGCTTACACTTCTGTTCCTTTTTGTTAAAAAACTATCTGTATACTAACGTGATGCATAACTTACGTGTTAACAGTTCGTTAGAAATGGATTAAGATTGCCACCTCTAATCTTTTATCAGTTTCCATCATTTTTTGCCCGACTTATCAGTTCTGCTTTTTTGTTTCAGGCAACTGGAGAGTTTGACTTCTGATCATTCCCATAAACCGAAAACGTGTCAATTGAGATCTGAGCTATCATCAGAAAAATATGTAGAGAAATGAGCGTCTCTTCTAAGTGAAAAAAAACCAAACTCAATTGAGATAACTGATGTTTATGAAGTGAAATGGCTTACCTGATGATGTATATAAAGCTGGAGAGCTTTTTGTTCGGCCCTAGTATTTATGGGCTTCCTTGAGTCTCATGAGAAAACCATGTGTTTCATGGGACAAGTAATTACATTATACCCTTTGGATTTTGGTAAACTTTATATTAAACTGCATTATTTATTTTATATATTATTTGCTTTGAATGTTGTTGCCCAACGTATGGGATTTTGTTGATTTACTAGGTGTGCTAGCCAATCTGAGCATTGAACAGTTACAAATGACATTATTTTTTCCAAACGGCATAGAATCAATGCCTAATGTTTATCGGTAGGATTACATCTTCTCGGTTGTAAAGTTCGTTGGGTCGCAAAACGGCTGTAGCAAACTACGGATTTTTTGGGCCTGTGAGCGTGCCCAGTGTAGGAAACAAATGTTTTGTTGGCTCAACGTCTAGGATGATGCGTGCTTATTGATGGGTATTAAGTAGCAGCGTACTTGTAGATCAAGAAAATCAAAGATAGATGTGTAGCAGGTGAAATCAACTTTGCTAGAGGCGTCCCTATTTTTTTTAACCGGTGATGGCTTGTTCATTGCGTACTTGCATACGTGTTTGGGTATGCGCTCATGGGCAAATGACGAGTGATTAGTGATTTTGTTATGATATTAACACTTTTAAGTCTATAAATCACAATGCTTTACAAAATACTAGCAATGTACATGTGCAATACGGCGGTGGGTATTTAGTGATTAATTTTGAGGCAAGCAAACGTTTTTCATTTATAAGTTTTTGACGGCAAGTAATATCCTTTCGACAAACTGATACTGTTAAAAAATCATGTTCGAAAAGCGTTTTTTCCTAATGAAATGGTTAGTAGCGACAAAATCGTTTTTATCATCAGTTACCACTACCACCCACCCATTACCGCAACCACCACCACCACTCACCGCCGCCACCCACTTCCACCACCTACCACCACTTACCACCACCACCATCAATCACCACAGCCACCCACTGCCACCACTCACGGGCGCCACCCACTGCGCGTTGATCATGTCTTAAATTTATTAAAGTCTCGTCTACCTAATGGATCAACACCTATACTAACGAGCAGTGTACCCGATTCTACGTAGTGAGGAAATAGTAAATACGATGTCGTTCCCAAGAGCTATAAGACGGTCTATCTATTTGCGTATTAATACTAGTCAACTTAATTGTCACTATTAAATTGAAGAAATAATTAAAATGAAATAAATAATGAAAGTAAATGTTTGTTTGTACGAATCAAGTGGAGAAAATGGGTTAACCTAGTTAATCCTTAACCAATGCTATGTTCGTCTTTCCTAATGCAGTGTCTAATTACCGTTTCTATTAGTGATCTTAGATCGCTAGACATAACTGATTATTATACTACTAGCCTATAATTCCTAGTCTCGATAGAATGGTTATCATATCAATTAACTAGTCACTAGTCTTTAAGCTTCAACTACCTATGTGATTTATTCCTATGCTAACATTCCCACTTCTTAGCATGTAGACGCTTAATTGATCATTCTAGCGACTAACTTCCATTGTTTAAAAGCTCATAACTATTTAGGTGGTGATTAGGTGATGCAGGATTTCTGACCAGGTATTAATATTTATAATGTTACTCGTCTACCTATGGTCTACTTTATGCACTAACGGGCAGAAAACCCGATCGTGTGTAGTTTAGTATTCGGTAAAGCCGAGGTCGTCCCAAGAGCTATGTGAATGTGGATTCTAACCTAAGTCTATCTCATGTTTTAAAAGGGGTTTTGAATTGTTTGATTAATAAATCTAAATAACATAAATGAAATTGCGAAATTAAATTAAGATGAAAACAGTAGGAAAAAAGTGTACTAGCCTAGTTGTTCATCCTATCATGCAATGACTATGTTCTCTAATTAAGCTTTCTATCGCTTCAAGTGGGTCATAAGATTCACTAGACTCCTATGGTCAACTCGCCTAACCTATCTCTCTAACCCGGAGGGTGATCCTATGGTCAATTAGAACACAAGGAATTGGTAGTCCTATGGTCAACTTTTACAAACCCTCGCAACCTGCTACAATAGGGTCCTATAAGTACAAATGGTCTTCAAAACTACCGAAACTAGAGTATCTAACTAAAAACTAAGCATGCACACACTAGAAGCAATAATAAAAGCGAGAAAACATAATCATAACAATAAAGCAATCATAACTACACTAGCACCAAAAGTGCTTAGCCAAACATAATGTAAATTAGACAAACAATAATGAATAAAACATTGATTAAATTAAACATAGTGTTTTGATACAATTACTTGATGATTGACTAGTAAGAATGATGCATCAAGTGAATTCTCCATTGAAAGATGGCTTGGAATCACTGGAAATTGCCATGGGTGGTGCCTAATCAACCCCAGGAGAGGGGGGAAAAGAGATGTGTCAAATTCAGAAAATATGGTTGGTATTTATAGGCCCGACAAAGCTACGGCGTAACCTTGAGCTGTGGTTACGCCGTAACTAGTGTAATCTTCAACGATCTTATCCATTAATTAATATTTACGGCGTAACTTAGGTGGATAGTTACGCCATAACCTTCTTAGGGTTTTATTTACGTCGTAATCTTCTTGCGTGGTTACGTCGTAATCTCGTCAATAACTTGAGTCCCATATTGTACACCTATTACGCCGTAACCTCATGCATTGGTTACGACGTAACCTGCCTAGTCATGAAATACTTCTAAGTCTCTAGAATATTATGGCATAACCTCATGTGAAAGTTACGCCGTAATCCTTGATTAGCGTTGACTTAGTTTTCATGTTTGAATTCATAGCTACGGCGTAAATGGAGAGTAGAACTACGCCGTAACTTCTTCATAGTCAGCATACTAAAGTGTGTATCTTTGTAAGTTCTTTTCCAATTCCGCGTCTGATGACGTATAGTATGTAAAACAGGCCTACTAAGCCCAAAACATACTCTACGCCCACTCTAGGCTCAGGCCCAATAACTGCAAATCCTAGACTCAGGTCCAACAATCACAAACCATGGGCCAACAGTAAGCCCAATGACTAAATTGGCTACGGCCCAAGCCTTGAAATGCGCGCGAGGTACATAACGGTCTGAACCTTCAACCGTTGGGCCCCTCACATCCGCATCCGTGATTAACACGGAACCCTTGTCCGCCAAGGGTCCGGCTCCGGCGACTAACCACTATATGCGATAATCCAGGAAGCCCTAGCGACAAACCTGGCCTATAAAAGGGGCTCTAATCCCCATACAAGGTACAACAACTTTCTCTCTCATAATTACATACACACACTTTTACTTTCCCTCTCAAGAATGTGTACTTACTCTCACGCCGGAGTCTAATCGTGGGGTCTGTCCCCACGGTAGGTAAGACTAACGGTTTACCTTTCTTGTGCAGGAACACCACTCTCATTACTTGGATTAGTACAAAACAGGCTCACCAAAGGCTTACTGACCTAGTCCAGTAAGCTACATCCAGACCTTCTATAACCCGTCGCACAAATTGTACTAGCAGCGTCTCTTTTGTCCCTATGCTCATTTACAACCTGGAAACAAAATATAAAGAAATCAAAGCATATATCCATATAAAACGATAAAAATAATGAGCATATTAGGGGTAAATTGACACTTAATTATCATGATTATCTGATGTCATCATTAGGTCAATCCCTATATAACCAAGGGGTCGTGAATCCCTTAATCATCCCAATTTCCCAAGTAAGTTGGTATATTCACCTAGTGGTCAGGAACTAAATACGTCTAAACATTACTACAACGAAAGAATCTTATAATAAATACATAGATATCCAATAGATACGATAAATAAACGAAGGAACAATAAACATAACACTATTTAATTCATAACTATGCTAACACCAAAGGTGTTTAATGGACATGTTGTAAAAACAAAGAAACTAATGATTAAAACGAAAAAGTGATAAACATAGTGTTTGATAAAATTACTCTATGTCAATCTATCGCTGATGATGTTCGGTTGTAGATTCTCCTTGAAAAGTTCTTATCTTCTTTGGAAAATGGCCTTGAATGAAACCCTATACGTTTCTCCAACCGAGAGATGGAATGGATGTGTGTTTTCGAATGATTTAGGCTTATATTTATAGTTTTTCGCCTCGACATAGATACGGCATAACCTTAAGTTAGGTGTTACGACGTATGTGCTCTCGGTAAATATTTTCCTCATAGCTTAATGTTGATTGCGGCGCAGTTGAATTGTTCCCATTACGTCGGATACTCTCAAATGATTGAATCCTTCCAGACTTTGATATCATTGCGGTGATGAGGTTAAGTTAGCATTACGTAGCATCACCTCTCGTTAACTTTTGTGTCTTTGGTTACGCCGTATAACAGGTGTCCAAGATACGCCGTATAGATCTTGTGATACGGATAACCATTTAGTCTTCACCGGTGATACGATGTATTCATTATGATGAGATTACATCGTATGTCTTCTTTGAGTTAACTTTGATAAGACTGCTTTGAGTATGGTTACGGCGCATGTGCCAGATGTCAATTACGCCTCATATGTCTTCTGTTCCAGCATATCTATATTTCAAAATGAATAACTTTTCAATTCCACATCTCGTCGCTCAATATTCGGATAAATCCTAGAAAATAAATAGGAAGCAATTAAGTATCTAATTTTATATGAATACAAGAAATATGAGCATAATATAATGGAATTTGATAGATTAAAGTATAAGATATTTGATGTTATCAAATATCTCCCCACTTGACTTCTACTTGCCCTCAAGTAGACATGATTATAATTTCTAAAAAGATATCTCCCAAGTTATTGGAAAATATGAGTTTCCAAATTACCTATGCTAGAAATACCAAGGCCGAACACCTCAAGAAAAGGGAAGCAAATTCACTCATTCACTTGCTAATCTACATGTTTCATTTTTGGGGTGATCACTCATCGCACAATCGTAGCATGTATTCTATCATAGGCTTAGCGAGTATACTAAACTCCACAACTAGAGCCAAGGTTTAAGCAATTTCCAAAGGCAATATATGGTGAATTCAATAAAGGCTAAGGGTTGAGCCCTTCATATTAGATCGTCTTTTACCGACAACACTAATCTAGAAAAAGCGACAAAATCGTAAATGCTCACTCATAACAATGAGTGAGAAACTTAAGATTGCCTAAATCCTTAACTCGAGTAGGCTAAAGGTTAGGACTACTATTTAGAACAACTAAGGGTAGGAATAGACATGGCATACACATTTAAAAGGGTTAAAAATGAAAATCACAAACAAATAGTCTAAACCAAAATCCTTGCCATCAATGCAAGAATCGATCATAACGAGTTAGGGTGCTATAATGTATAGGCAAAGTATGTATACACTACTCGAACTTCAATAGTTGGTTCAAGGCTCAAGTCATTCATTAAGTATCAACGAGTTTAATACCCCGTCCTTCGACAATAGAGCTCAAATGATAACCATGGATTAGCGTTTATAGTGTTAATCTCCATATTCGCCTTCTTTTACCTTTAAAACTTTGATCAACAACTTAGGTGAATGAGGTATTACACTAATCCATTCTTCAAATAACATCTTCAATTACTGCATGTTTTTTTAACATAAATATATATATTTTTTCCTTTAGCAATATGAAGTTTTGAAGCAAATAAGGTCACCCCCCACTTGAGATGAATCGTGTATAATAAATAGAATTATGGGGGGTATTCAATGATCATAAGTGATCAGTCTTCCACGTAAGCATATTTCTCAAATCTCCCTACTTGAACCAAGGGCTAAAGTAACCAACAATTCCTCAACTAATGATAGTAGACTATACAGTAGGCTAGGTGAAATGGTGTAACGAACTAAACATTTGTTGGGTAAGAAACGAAATAATGGTTCATAAGGGTTTAACTAAGGGTACATTGCACTAAAAGTGAGTGCAACAAAAGGGTTATCACGGGTGGTCGACAAGTCAATGTGACAAGTCGATAAACGCACACAAATTTACACATATGGGTTTTTTTGGGTTAATCTTAGAATATTGCCTTCTTAGATTGATTTTTCCATTTACATCAATTACTCAATGTAATACTCATCATTATGGTTTTGAAAAGATATACGGGTCAAGTTCTAAAGTCTACATTGACTACCGGCACACTTATTTTTGGTGGAATTATGTAATATAAGAAAATGGAAAGGCTTAAATCTCACCGATTGGAATTATGGGTTATGTGTGCTCGGCTAATGAACTATTCTAGTTTTGGTAAGAAAAATGTCAAAGAATTAAAATTGGCACAAAATCTTAAGAAAACTAGAAATGAAGGCAAACAAAGTCAAAGTAAAATTCTACTTTCATCCCCACTTAAATTGTACAATGTCCCTTGTACTTAAAATGAAAACAAGAGATAAAAGTAGAATTGAAACGAGAAACTCCTTTGGATTTGCTCGGTATGAATGACGACTCATGTTGTAGAAACATGTCTTAAATTGAACTTGATGAGAAAAAAATCCATGTCCTTGAACAGACTTAGCAAACAATTACGCACATCGTGATAGATATATAAGAGTAAAAACAAAAATAAAACCTAACTCACTTTCATAGGAATCACGGTTGCATTTATCATATGCAACAAGCCTTAAAACCCCTTGGTGTCTCGAGTGGACGAGTTATAGTCTCGTGAGGGTGTATAGGGAACACACCCACAAAGTTCAAAAATAATTTACACGATTTGATAATTAAGAAAATTTTGTTACAGAAAGGATATGTGGCGTAATGGATGATTATCCAATACGTCGTATGCAAGGTATATCTGTTAATTTATTTTGCCTGGAAGGTGTATACGGCACATATGTAAAAGTCATTACGCCAGATATGGAAAAAGTTAAAACTTTTTGTTCAAGTTAGGACATGCGGTGTAATAAAGAGTATAGCTCACGCCGTAGGGTTCCTAGAGACAAAAATTTCGTGTCCCC